>CM029403.1:5976331-6275124 GCA_017139565.1 Luffa aegyptiaca | reverse complement strand
TCTAAATTCATTATTTCCTTTTTCGAGGGTTAATTTCACAAATAATGTACCTAAAACCAAGGTTTAAAATGTCGATGGAAATGTCGAGATCCAGATTTTATGGCAATATCGATGTCGATGGAAATGTGGAGAGACATTCTGGGAAAATTTACGAAAAGTGGAAATTGATGAATATTGTTTGAATTAGTCCATGAAACTTTAATTGTTGGTTAATTAGACTATAATAGACCCTTCTTGATAATCATATCTATAAAGTAAGATAATATTTAGATGGAATTGTCGATTCAAATATCAATATGTGCAGAAATTTTGAAAAAAGAAAAAGAAAAATGATGAAAATTGTTTGAATTATTAAATACAAATTTAATTATAGTTTAATTATATTACAATTAATCATTTTTAACCATCTATTCAAGTTACATATAATAGACATATTGAAATTTCGATAGAAATGTTGATATGAACAAGATTTTGAAAAAATTATGACGATTGATAGAAATTGTTTGAATTATTAAATGAATGAAATTTTAATTATAATGACTTAATTAAACTATAATTAATTGATATTTAACATCTATAACTTTATTTAAATGGACGACTAAACATTACTTAGACCAATTGGATAATTTTAAACAAATATTATAAAGTATAAACACATCAATAAAATTAAAATGTAAAATATTATATTATTATATATTATTTTATGTATTAAAAAGTTAAAATAATTAAGTTGTTCAAAAAAAAAAGTTAAAATAATTAAAATATGTGTAATTGTAAACTATTTATATATTAAAAAAGTAAATAAAAAATAAAAAGAAAAAACGAAAAAACCAAAACAGAAAAACTAACTTAAAAAACTAACTCACGATTATTTAAAAAAAACATATAATGAAATGCTAACTATAATTGAAAATTAAATTCTTTTGAAAAAAGAAGTAAAAGGTTGCCTGCCGCCTGGCAGTTGCCAGGCGGTCTGCAGGCAGGCGCGTCAGTTGATTGACGCGTCTGCTGAGTAGTGAGCAGACACTACCATTATTAAAATAAATAAATAAATAATAACAAAATTTCGTGAAAATCTTGAAATTTCGACGAAATTTCAAGATTTCCACGAAATTTCGCCGAAAAGGAGGAAAAACGAAAATTTCCCCATATGTCGATACAGTCGACATACCAAAATTTCGGTCGAAATTTAATACATTGCCTAAAACCAACCTAGCGGAATAGTAATTGGCCTTTTTTCGAGGGGTTAATTTCACAAATAATGTACCTAAAACTTAAAATTGGTCTTTCGGATGAATTTATTGTTAATTTTTCTAAAACACAATCATCTCCATTAGTCTCCTTTTTCTAAATTTTAGAAATATGTTCACATTTTATATCTTTTATATGAAAATTATATTATTATTAGGGAAAAATACACTTTTGGTCCCCGAGGTTTGGGTTAAGCGACACTTAGGTCTCTGAGTTTTCAAACTCAACAAAAATACCCCTGAGTTTTGAGATAAGTAGCACTTTGGTCCCTGCCGTCCATTTTGCCGTTAAACCCTAACGGTAAGCTGACGTGGCATTATTATTTTAATTAAAAAAAATGAATTTTTGATTTTTTAAATAAAAATATAAAAATATTAAAAATATTATTATTTTATTATTGTTTTTTAAATTTTCTCTTTTTCTTCTACATCTTCTTCCTTCCCTCTCCCAATTCTTCCTTCCCCCTCCCATCTTCAGTTCCGGTGGCGACCGGCCACCGGAACTGAAGATGGGAGGGGGAAGGAAGAATTGGGAGAGGAAGGAAGAAGATGAGAAGGAAGAAGATGAAGAAGAAAAAGAGAAAATTTAAAAAAAAAAAAAAATAATATTTTTAATATTTTTATATTTTTTATTTAAAAAATCAAAAAATCATTTTTTTAATTAAAATAATAATGCCACGTCCGCTTACCGTTAGGGTTTAACGGCAAAATGGACGGCAGGGACCAAAGTGCTACTTATCTCAAAACTCAGGGGTATTTTTGTTGAGTTTGAAAACTCAGGGACCTAAGTGTCGCTTAACCCAAACCTCAGGGACCAAAAGTGTATTTTTCCCTTATTATTATTATTTAACCAATTTCGATAAAGAACAATTAACAATAAGAACCAATTTTTAAAAGTACATAAACTAAAATTGAACACTTCAAAGTACAGACCAAAATGGGATTTCAACAAAAAATAATTGAAATAATATGTCTACTTTGGTCATTATATCTAAATGACAACATTGTAATATTAATTTACAGAAAACTATAATTTGTTTTTTTAAAGTTTAAAATGTTGGGAATGACTTAATTTTGGCCTATTAGAAGTAAAACATGGAGTGGTTTGTCCCACATGGATAAATTTTGAGTTGGGATGAGTGTTTTTATAACATCACTCCTCTTGCTTTAGTAAATGTGGTTAAGGGGAGTACTTAAACCTCTTCCCACACGCGCATGCTGTTGCCGCTGGTCGGACGAACGGGTTCGGGTAACCACGCTTACGCGTTATAAAGAGATGAGTTTTACTTTTTGGCCAAAATATCTTTTATTTTATTTTCCCAATAGCATGGTTCGGTTTTCCTTTTGGTCCACGCGGTTCGGTTCGGTTTTGATCCTCGTACGATCGGTCTTCGTTGCACGCGTTCAGCCCATCCGTTTCGCTCCACGTTGACGCCTTTTCCGCGCGCTGACCAGTCGTTCCGCAGGCAGTTCGTTTGACCGCCTTTTCCGCCGCGTGGACTACTCCTGTCTTGACACATGGCAGACGCTACTTGTTCCGTGGGAAAACTGTTCAAATTTGGGACCATAAAATCAGCTTCTGAGCAGAGTGGAAGACAGAATTCATTTTCCTATCTACCTACGTTTCCTTCAATTCCAATCCTCCTCTATCGACTGCACGAACGAGGTGGGTGTTGTGTTAACCTTGGGGAGCAACCGGCAAAACGGGTTAGCACCGTGATCATGCCGAAATTGCTTTCAAGGCAGTGGTTATCTCCACGACACAACAATTGTTTTCCATTTTTCCTCCAACAATTTGAAAGCAATTTGAAAATGTCCATCAAATCCGGGAAGCACCTTCCAAATCTATCCAAGCTAGAACCTCTGGATGGTTCTAACTACCGTCGCTGGTCTCAGAAGCTGCTCATATTCTTCGAACAGCTGGAGGGTCGATTACATTCTGACCACGACTATGTGGACAAATCAGCATCAACACTCGTCGCTGATCTGGAAAAAGCCAAGGAGGTCCAGACTGATCCACACAGTTTCTAAGGAGGTTCAAACAGTTCCTCAAAAATCAAAGGGCGGTCATGACATTGATTCAGAAAAAATTCGAGAAAGACAACAAGGCAGTTCGGGGTCATCTTCTGAACCACATGACGACTCACTGTTCGACCTGTTCGTTGTCAAAAGTCAGCTAATGTTATCTGGGACACTCTGGAGTCCGGGTATGGCGGCGATGATGTAGGTAGAAAGAAGTACGTGGTCGGTAAGTGGATGCGGTTCCAAATAACGAATGACAAACCAGTGATGGACCAAGTCCACGAGTACGAGAATCTAGTGGCAAACATTCTGACAGAGGGTATGAAGATGTGCGAGGTTCTCCAAGCGAATGTCTTGCTAGAAAAATTCCCTTCTTCATGGAGCGACTACCGCATCACTTAAAAACACAAGAAGAAGGACCTGATGTTACAAGAGATTGATCAGCCACATGCGAACTGAAGAAGCCAACATGCAAAAGGATAAGTTGGAATCTAAGTCCTTGAATTCAGTTAATGCTAACCTAGTGAATCTTCGTCGCTTCAAAAGACAGGTTTAAAATAAAATAAAGACAAATCCTCGTAGAAGAAGAACCATCCATCAAGTCCCCTAGTGGGAAAATAGAGAAGGAGAAGTCCAAGCTGATATGTTATGTCTGCGGGAAACCAGGGCACAAAATCCTATCAGTGCAACCAGAGGAAGGGAAACCAGATCGGAAGCCTGATGGTGCACAAGCCAACGTTGTTGAAGCAAACGATATCATTGCTGCAGTTGTGGTGGAGGCTAACTTGGTGGAGAATAAATCAGATTGGATCTTGACACTGGTGCCTCAAGACACTTCTGCTAAATCGAAGCTTGTTCCACGAGTTCCAGGACACTGTTGACGGCGAATGCGTATACATAGGGAACTCGGCCACTGCTGGAGTACTTGGAAAGGGAAGGTTCTCTTAAAACTTACTTCTGGAAAAAACTTTATCTTTGAATGATGTACCTTCACTGCGTAGGAATCTGATGTCTGGAAGTCTGTTGAACAGGGCAGGACTTAGAATTGTCCTTTGAAGCTGACAAGGTTGTCATCACTAAAAATGGTGACTTTGTTGGTAAGGGGTATCTAGCCGATGGTCTTTTTGTGCTAAACATTATTTCTATTCCTACTGAAATGAATGAAAGTACATCTCGTTCGGCTTATATTGTTGAATCTTTTGATGTGTGGCATGGTAGACTAGGTCATGTGAATTTTGCATCTATTAAAAGGCTTAAACAAATGCATTTTCTTAATGTATCTGAGACACCTGAAAATAGTAGATGTTCTGTATGTGTAGAGGCAAAATTTTCTAAAAAAAACCTTTTAAGCCAGATACAACGAGATGTACTGAGCTGCTTGAGTTAATTCACTCTGATTTAGCTGATTTCAAAAACACTACTAGTAGAGGTGGCAAAAATTATTATATATCTTTTGTCGATGATTTCTCTAGATACACGAAAATATATCTTCTGAAATCAAAAGATGAAGCTAGTAGCATGTTTAGGAAAATACAAGCAGAAGTAGAAAACCAACTAGACAAAAAGATTAAAAGGTTAAGATCGATAGGGGAGGTGAATACGGTGACAAATCTCTCAAGGAGTTTTGTGAATTAAATGGTATTATCCATGAGAGTACTGCATCATATTCTCCTCAACAAAATGGCATAGTTGAACGTAAAAATAGATCATTAAAAGAAATGATGAATGTATTGTACTAAGTTCTGGATTGCCTAACAGTTTGTGGGGGGAAGCTGTGCTTTCTGCCTGTTTTGTCTCTAACAGAGTACCTCACAAAAGGCTGGATAAGACACCATACAAGCTTTGGAAAGGATATTCGCCGAATCTGAGCTATCTGAAGGTATGAGGGTGCTTAGCTAAAGTGGCGTATCCTGCTTTTAAGAAATCTACGGTAGGATCTAAAACCTTTGATTGTGTGTTTATTGGGTATGCTCATAATATGTTGCATATAGGTTCATGTGTTTAGATGATAATTCAATTTGTGCATATGGAGATGCTGAATTTTTCGAACACATTTTTCCTATGATAAAAATGAGCCAGATAATATCTCACGATTTAGTCAGATGTCTGTTTGCCCTTCATCTACTGCTGATATTATGCATGAAACTGAACCTAGGAGGAGTAAAAGAAAGAGAACTGAGAAAAAATTTGGATCAGATTTTTAACTGTTTTTCCTTGTTGAAAACTCAGATAAAATTGACGATCAATTTGCTGGCATGTATCTAATAGATGAGGATCCTAAAACTACCAAGAGGCCTTAAAATCTGTAGATTCTAGTTCCTGGAAAGAGGCCATTAAAAGTGAACTGGATTCGTTAATATGAATCAAAAGTGGCACTTGGTAGATTTACCTAAGGGGAGTAACCTATTAGGTGTAAGTGGATTTTTAAAAAGAAAATTAGACTAGATGGCTCAATTGAAAATTCAAGGCTAGATTAGTGGTTGTGGGCTATTCACAAAAACAGGTATTGATACTTTGATACTTATTCTCTTGTAACTAAAATAGCTACTATTAGATGTCTAGTCGCTCTTTTAGCTATTCGTGGGCTGTTAATACATCAGATGGATGTGAAAACAACATTTCTCAATGGAGATTTAGAAGAGGAGATATATATGGACAACCTGAAGGCTTATAGTTTCTAGTCAAGAAGACAAGGTATGTCAGCTTAAAAAATCTCTTTATGGTCTTAAACAAGCTCCCAAACAATGGTATGAGAAATTTAATAATACCTTAGTAAACAATGAGATTAGGGTAAATTCTTCTGACACATGTGTTTACTCGAAATTGTTTGGTGTTGATTATGTGCATATATGCTTGTATGTTGATGACATGCTATTTTTCGGTACGAGTTTAGAAGTAATAAAAATACCAAGTTATTTTTATCCTCACACTTGAGATGAAAGATTAGGTGAGAACTGATGTGATACTTGGTGTAAGTGAGGAAAACCGAAAATGGGTATTCATTGAGTCAATCACACTATGTTGAAAAGATGCTCAAGAGATTGATGTTTTGATGATATGCATGTAAGAACAACCTTATGATGCTAGTATGAAACTTGAGAAAAATAAAGGGGATATAGTGTCTCTCAATCTGAATATGCAAAAATTATAGTAGTGTAATGTACTTAATGAATTATATTAGGACCTGATATTGCAATGTTGTGAGTAGATTGAGTATGTATACACATAATCCTAATAAAGATCATTGGGTTGCACTTCGTGTTGTTGAGGTATCTTAAAGGTTTACAATAGATTACTGTTTGCAATTTAATAAATTTCCTGCAGTATTAGAAGGTTTATTGTGCTGCAAATTGGGTAACTGATAACGACGAAGTAAGTTCTCACTAGCGGGTATGTGTCTCATTTTTGGTGGAGGGGCTATATCATGGAAATCTGCAAAGCAGACATGCATTGCGCGATCCACCATGGAGTCTGAGTTTATAGCTCTTGAGCTTGCAGGGCAAGAGGCGGGATGGTTAAGAAGTTTACTTCAAGACGTACCACTGTGGGGGGCGTCAGTGCCAGTCTCTTTGCATTGTGATTCACAAGCTGTCATAGGAATTGCCAAGAGCAGTGTATACAATGGCAAGAGAAGGCATATACGCCTGAGACATGGAGTTGTGAAACAGTTGTTGAAAGGGGGAGTTATCTCCTTGGAGTAGTGAGGTCAGAGAGGAATTGGCAGATCCTCTCACCAAAGGCCTAACAAGGAGAGTAATTCTAGAGTCCTCAGCATATATGGGACTCAAACTGTTGAAGTGAGTCCATAGCCCTTATCAGGGTGGTCCAAGTACGGACTTGATGGACACATTTTGGAAAGTCTTCATAGCTCAAGATTTTGAGTGGTTTACTGCGGTAGACTTGATGAAGCATGATGTGATTGTGAAGGTGTGGTCGCCTTCTACGAAAGAGTGTAATGGATCTCTTTCTAGAGCTTTCACGATGACCAAGATGTTTGTGCATGGCCTTAAATAGCACTGGTTCTACTATTGTATTGTGGAATCAAGGGAAACATAAGGATTCAATGTGTTGTGGGGGTCTAAACCATGACGATTGAAAGTTCAAAAGGTAACTTACTTTCTCTATGCTGGTTATTGCCTTGCTTCACTATGCATTAATTCAAATCGAAAGATATTAGTGCTTAAGTTTATTTCCTCCTTTGCTCAGAAAATATTGTTTAAAGTCATTCGTTGGGGATTGTTGGGAATGACTTAATTTTGGCCTATTAGAAGTAAAACATGGAGTGGTTTGTCCCACATGGATAAAATTTGAGTTGGGATGAGTGTTTTTATAACATCACTCCTCCTTGCCTTAGTAAAGAATATATCTAAATTAATTGTGATCGACTAAAAATTTTCATGTTCTTACTAAATCCATTTTTTGAGAAACCAAAATCAAACACACTACATCACAGTCACTTGAGTTACTTCATATTTTCTTTAAAACTATATGCTAATTTATTAAAGAAAATAATATGAGAATTTACTTAATAAAAAGAAATTAAAACTATACCATAATTGATGAAAAATAATAGTGATTTAAATTGAACATAACTATTAAAGGTTCATTAATATAAATATATATTTAAAAAAAAAAAAAGAGAGGGAGAGAGAGGACAAAGCAGGAGTTAGGAGGGGTTATATGAATGAACTAATCTTGAGGCCATACAAGGCTTGGAGCAATCTTATGTTTGCTAACTTATCCCGAAAATTTTCTTACAAAATATGTGAGTGAAGACAAAACATATTATTGTAAATCACCCATGTTGGTTCTGTGGGAGTAATCTTTAAATAAGTGAATTCCACAAATATTTTTGAACTAATTAAAATAAGTCACATTAGAAAATCAATAAGAATGGATTATTGACATGTAGCCAATATAGGGAGTCGGTGAAATTATAAAAATACCTCTAAATTTTGGGGTAGATTTCAATTATGTCCTTCGACTTTCAAAAGTTTCATTTTTACATTTGAACTTAGAAATTTGTTTCAAAAAATTTCTTTCAAGATTTTTTTTTCATTAAAATAAGACGAAAATTGACGCAGAAACTAATGTATAAAAACTGGAAGGCATACGTCGCATTATTTACAACATTATTCATGTAATTAATGCGGCAACTGATGTGTAAAAATTAATTATGTACATAATTTTAATGATACCTTTTAAGATTGAAAGGATAACAACGATTTTAATCTTTTATACCGTTGTAAATAGTATCACATACACTATGTCAATTTTCAAAATTTAGGAACATAAATTGAACTTTTTTTTTAGTTCAACCATTGTGAGGGTAGGAGATTGACCATGACCTTCAAAATGGTAATTGAAAACGGCGAAATGAAAACTCACACCAATTATCACCGGTAAAGTACTCCTTCATATAACTAACTAACTCAACTGTTGTGAGGCCATACAAGGCTTGGAGCAATCTTATGTTTGCTGATAAAAAAATTCATTATATCTTTACATTAATTTTTCACGGTAAGGACCAAAACGTTACAAATTTGAAAAGTACAGGGACTAAATTGTTACTTATTAAAGTTCAGGGACTAAATTGTAAGAAAATTGAAAGTACAAAGACTAAATCTTTACAAAATTGAAAGTATAGGGACTAAATCGTTACAAATCAAAGTTTAGGGACTAAAATGTTACTTTCATGAAAGTTTAGGGACTAAAAGTGATTTTTTAAAAAAAAAAAATGAAGAAACGAAAAAAAAACGTCAGAAGTCTTATGCTTCGTTGGCGAATGAATTTTGCAGGAAATGATATGAAATTCCAAGTAATCATAAAGTAAGAGTAAAAAGAAAAAAAAAGTATAAAAAAAATGGCAGTTGAGTCAACTATAGTAGCAATCATAAAGTAAGAGTAAAAAGAAAGAAAGAAAAAAGAAAATCTTTAGGGGTAAAATTGGAAATATAATTCTTTAAGTTTGAAATCCTGCAAAATCCGATCATTTTGGAGTTAAATTTTTTTTAAAGAAAACACGATTTGAAATGTCCCTTACTTTTTTGCTCATCCCAAACACGGGGAAATATTTCTGTTATGATTTCAAATCAAATCTGTTATGATTTCAAATCTTCCCAAATCCAGAGATTCCAAACTACGAGTTATATAATCAGCATTATTTCAAATAAGTAGGAACCCCAATAATCTTTGAAGGGTAGGATTACGAAGGAGACGGAGACGGGTAGTCTATGGACAGTTTTAAGAAGATTCTAAGCGATGTTTGTGTGCTCGACGAGGAGTTTTCTCTGTTTTTGGTTGTTGGCTGGTCTTTTTTAAGTTCAATGTTGAGATTTTTTTTGTTTGGTTTTTGGTTTAATTTGTGAGCTTCTAAGTGGTTGTTTTTATCATTGAATGAAGCTCATGGTGAGACTTGAATTTTGGCCCTTTGAGTTTTCTTGATTGGGTTGCCAATTTTTGGGCTCAATTTTGAGCGTTTTGGTTGGACTTTTAGTTCCCGACTGCTTTGATTTTCTAATTCCACCCTTTTCTCTTCAATCATCTCTGATGCCTCTTCTATCGACGATTTACTACTATCAATTTCTTAGTAAACATTCATTTCGTTGAACCTTTAAAATCTCTCTTTATTTTCTGCCCTTGGATTATCTGTTGCAATATCCCACTCTTCTGAGGATTTTTACTGTTTTTCATAGAAATTTATGTCTGCATCTGCTTGCTGATGTATGCTAGTTTAGAAGATGTAGGTATTTCAAAGATTGGATGTTTTTATTCATCTTTCTATAGATGGTTAGTTGCTTAATGCTTTTTGATGCTTAAGAATTTAAGATGTATTTGCTCCAGAGAAGTCCAAGTGCTCTAATTTTTTTGGACCTGCATTAATAGTGTGGATGATAAAGAATGTAAAAGGTTAAGTTTACCATGCTTCTTTTAGAAGATTATTTGACACATTAGGGTCAATGAGTATGTTCTTTTCTGGTCAGTCGGCTTCCTTGGATAGTTATGAATTGATTTTTGTTTTTTCAAATGTTTGCACTGTTAGTACTTGGTGGTTGTCGGAGGAATAATCCAAGAATTAGTAACTTGTATTATGATTTCATATTTGTCTGAACTGCAACCCCTTTGAGGGAGGACTTTGAGTCTTACCTAATTGTTTTGGACCGATAAAACTAATATTGTTTTATACACATGTCTGAGAAATTAAATAATTCCCCTTTGGTTTCCCTTTTCTTTTAGATGACAACAAACAAGAGTAAAAAGGAAATAAGAAAATGTGGTGTTGGTGAAACCGAGTGGGAATGTTCAACACTATTGAAAGAAAGAAAATAGTATGATGTTCTGGCTCTTGATCGTTTAGAATCTAGTTGCTTATATATGGTGATCAATTTTATGTCAATGTAACATGAATAAACGATTATCATGTGCATGGGTTCTTTCTGAGCACGGTTACACACCTCATTAATTAGACTTGAATTAAGTGAACTCTAGTCTGATGTGTATCGCATTTAGAACTCAGATTAGCAATATAATGTAGTCTTAACTTGTTTACTAACTTGTTTATAGATATTCGATCTCAAAATGGCTTTTGTCATGGGAATGAAGACTCTGGACATGTTGAAACACAAATGGCTAAAAGTTTAAAGCAAGCACTTGCAGATCTATTAATATATGTGCAATCATCACTACATATGGGTATATTCACTCTGTTTTATACACTATTTTTTGTCCTTCCAAAATAAAACATATTTATTATTTTCTAAACATTTTTAACTGAAAGATGAATGAAATTAAGATATTTTATCAACTCAATTATCAAACTAAGATGATTTTTAATTTTGTAGACATAGATGCTTACTAGTTTGATTTCACTTCATTCTCATTTGGCATAGTTTTTTCTAGCAGTTCAATAAAAGAAACGTTACATGGAAATAAACTGACACAGGTGCAGGTGCCAAATTACAAGTTGTTAAATGAGGCCATCAAATGTCGTTTTTGTACTTTTGTAGCTTTACATCTTAAGAAATAGCTTTTGATTGCAATATAAAAGATATATATATTTTTTAATCTCGATTACCTGAAAAGCCTAAATTACATTTTCAGGAAATTAATCATTTATGAACTATCAAAGCTGATGTCATATCTAAACTTCATGGTAAACTCTTCCTTCCTATCATTTTTCCTGGTTTCCTACTCCACTGTAGTTTCCTTCAATTTGGAAAACTTTTCGTATTAGCTAGTGACAATATTATATTTTCAGTAAGATTCAGTGTTTTATTCATGTGCTTCAGTTAACTTTAAGAACTATGATTGAAAATTTTTCTACTATGTTCTTTGAATTTGACAATTCTATTTTGTAGGTAGACATAGACTTGTCTGAATTTTCACGCTTCTACGAGTTTGTTTTCTTTGTGTGCCGTGAAAATGGTCAAAAGAATATCAGTCAGATTCCTTCTTTTCTTCTTTCTTTTCTGTACTTTATGAACTCAAGGACACGGTAATACAACCTATAGAATATCTTTTGTTCAAATAAAGTCACTTTTCATTCATTTCCTTTTTGGTCGTAAATTTAGCTTCTATAAACGAGCTTTAAATAAAATGTATAATGATAATAATCTGGAAACCAAAATTTCTATCTGAAGCTATTTTCATCAACGTGGGTTTATATGGCCTAACAATTATGAAATATACTTACATTCTAAATACCCATGAACGAACATTTCTTTGTTATTGCTTGCCATCAGATTGTTTTGAGCTTCATAACCAAACTTTTATGAAATATGTTTATGTATTTATAGGCTTCCTTTGATTTTGAATTTAAAAAGATAATTCTTTTTCATAATTTTGGGTGGCTTGGCAGATGGTGATTGTCTTTCATCATTATTTTCTTCGTGGGGCTGGATTGTATCTGATGGTGTAAGGATTGGTCTTCTCTTATGATGAACCTTGAAACAAAATAGTAAAGGATAAGAGGAAGTATTAAACATGCGTATTAACTGAATACAACACAGAGTTAAGCTTTCTCCATTCATTTCTTGCATCTTTCATCACGATTGAGTATGATTGCATTTTAGTTGGTACAAGACAGTCATTTTATGTTATGCAATTCAATCAAGTGCCTAATGAAAAAGGTAGTTTTTAGTAGTTTTTTAGTTTGAGTTTTCTTTTGAACCATTTCTGTTCTTTAGTATTGATTTTCTTGATGCCTTATGTGATTGTTTGAAGTGTACGCTAAGACTAATTGAGTTGTCCATAACAAGTTAGTGAGTCATTTATCTCAAGAAAAATACATAGAAACTGTGATGTTGGATTGGAGAAACTATTGAATTCCACCTCAAGTTCTTGCGCCTAGTAGGAGATGTTTTCTGCAAATTCTTTAGCAAGCTTTTACTTTGACCTTGCATCTTTGCATTTGACAGAAAGCTTACCATTTGAAAGTCATAATTCTTAGGATAGTTAAGTATTTTTTGCAACCTTTAACTATTGGATAGAGACCTCAAAATAAAGACTCCAACTCATTTTCATTCATGAAAACTCACAATTTTACTTATTGTGTATCTCACTTTGTTACTTGAAGACTCAATTAGTGAAGATCAAAATCAACTCTCTTTGGTCGATGTTATCTTGACGACTTTGAGGAGTTTCTAAGCTTTGTTTCACGTGCCAGGTGAGAAGTTTGTTCTGTTTCTGGTGGTTGGGTTTTAATCTTGGCTTTTTCTAGTTCAATGTTTTGTTGGGTGGTTGTTTTATTAGCTTAATTTTGAGATTTTTGGTTTGGGAGTTTCTAAGTGGTTGTTTTTGCCATCGAATGGAGATCATGGTGAGACTTGAACCTTGGCCTTTTATCCTCTATGAAATTTGGTAATTGTATGAGTTTTCTTTGGTTAGAAAGCATATTAATGGTTGTGTTTTGAATCCATCTTAGAATGGCGATTTATTGGTTCTTGTTTATTGACTTGAATTTCTATTACGTTAGAATGGTGATTTATTAGTTGTGTTCTGAATCCATGTTAGTTGTGTTTTGAAGAATAAGGTAGGTTTGTGCAGTTCAGGGGAGAAAATGCTAGAATAACTCTTGCATAATAAAACTACGTTTTGAACAAGGAGAATATAGACAATATGTTAATCATGATTAGAGAGGCTAATCTTTGATTGTTCTTGTTTAGACTTAGGATATCAAATGCTTGATTAGGACATGTGTACATTTGTTTTGGAGTGTTTTCTCTTGCATTCTTGAGGTATTTGATGCTGGAAATTCAAAACTAGGATACTTTAAATTTAAGTTTTGTCTGCTTTGGAGGGAGGGGGGAGGGGGCAGTTATCACAATATGAAGATACTTCAATTTTTGTGGTTGTTTATGTTAATTTGGATCACGGGTATAGTTTCACATCAACAAATCTTCTACCTAATATATTTCTAAGTAGAGTAATCAAACGATCTTTTTTCCTCTTGATTGCTTTTGTTTTATGAGTTTGGAGTTGTTGATGAATTCTTTATACTTGGTTTTGTTTCTACCTAATTTTTTTCGTTATATGGTTAGCTTCTTGTGTCATGAGGGTTGAAGCTTAGGGTAAGCAATATGTTTGTTTGATTCTATTTTCTTTTTCTTTTTGTACTATAATTATTGGTGTCATTTTCTACCTTGTTTCAAAAAGGCAAAAGATATTTCTCTTTGTTGAATTGGATTTGGTGCAGATGGTTTCAAAAAGACCCAAAAGATATTACACTTAAATCTTGGCTTTTTGAGTTTAAATATTTGGTTGGGTTTTTGGTTTGGAAGTTTCTAAGAGGTTGTTTTTTCCATTGAATGGAGCTCATGATGACACTTAAATCGTGGGCTTTTGCGTTTTTATTTTTTGAGTTTCTTGTGTAATTTTTTTTTTCTAGAGTTATTTAGTTCATCTCAACTCTAGGTTTTATAGATTATGTTCTATAGGTTTGTTGGGTGTCATTTTCTTCCTGCTCTGATGATACTACTGTCAAAGTTTGGGACTTTGCTCGGTGCCAAGAAGAGCGTTCTTTGTCTGGTAATGTGCTTTGAATTTTTTTTTATATGGCTTATTTCTAAGGCGAGGGTTGGTGGGGGTGGTGCTCTTGCATCCTCCCTTTCGGGAGAGAGGCAATGTGTTGTGACAAGCTTGTTTTTTTGCTGTGTTGTGGGGTGTTTGGCTTAAAAGAAATAATAGGATCTTTAGGAAAAAGGAGATATCGATTGAGGAAGATTGGGAGATAGTTAGGTTTAATTCTTCCTTATGGGAATTAAGGTTTGAAGATCAATGAAGAATTGGGAGAGATAATACTCAATTCACTATTCATCAGGATATCAAGAGGATACATTTATACAGCTAGGGAAATTAGGGATTCCCAAACAATAAAGAATAATAACAAAATAGAAATAATCAGAAGCGTACAGATGTATAAATCCTATATAAGGAGTATAACAGAATGAAGGAGAAATAACAAACTATTGAACCAGTGAATTATCATGGAAGTTTCTGGACCAACGATGCACTCCTTCTGTTTATGGGCTTGACTGAATAGCCCATATCAGTTGTATCCTCTTCTTCATGGCACATGGGCCTGTTATCCTCAATATCTCCCCTCAAACGAGAGGGTAGTGATGCTACACCAAGTTTGGACCTTAAGTATGTAAATTGGGAATGAGACAGAGACTTGGTTAGGCAATCTGCAGGTTGTTCATTAGATGGTATATACCGGACTTCTAATTTCTTTTGAAGAACAAGATCACGAACAAAGTGCACATCGATTTCTATGTGCTTGGTGCGAGCATGGAACACTGGATTGGCCGCTAAAGCACCTGCACTCACATTGTCACACCAAAGAATTGGTTTTGACAAGCCTGGAACACCAATCTCCCAAAGCAGTTGTTGAAGCCAAACAATTTCAGTAGATGCTAACGCAAGAGCTCTATACTTGGATTCTGTACTAGATCTAGCCACTGCTGTTTGTTTCTTAGAGGCCCAGGAGACAATGTTACTGCCCACAAACACACAGTAAGCGGCTATAGACCTTCGGTCATCTAAATTAGAAGCCCAATCGGCATCAGAGTAAGCAGTAATCGACAAATCATCTCCCTTCTGAAAGTATAGTCCAAAATCCCGAGTGCCACTAATGTATCTTAGGACACGCTTTACGGCCTTCCAATGATCATCTGTCGGTGCTTTGAGAAATTGACTTAGTTGATTAACTATGAAGGCTATATCCGGGCGAGTATGAGTTAAATATTGAAGGGCGCCTATTACACTGCGGTATTTGATTGGATCTTCTAAGGGACTGCCACTGTGCAGAGACAACTTATGGCCTATGACACTTGGAGAAGGGGCTGGTTTGAGATTAGGCAGTTCTAATTTCATCAGTAAATCATCCACATATTTCTTTGGTTAAGTAATAGGCCATCAGGGAGGTAATGAACTTGGATGCCAAGGAAATAGCTAAGCAAACCAAGATCCTTCAAAGCAAACTGTTTATCCAAGGTAGTGATCAACTTATCAATCAGCTGAGAATTACTACCAGTGATAATCACATCATCTACATAAACTAATAGCAGAATCACATCAGTACCAGCCTTATAGATAAATAATGAAGAATCTGACCTGGCATTTATAAAACCCCACGACAAGAGAGCATTCTTTAATGTTGTATTCCACGCTCTCGGAGCTTGCTTCAGGCCATAGATAGCTCGATTGAGTTTGCAGACATGAGTAGGGAATCGTTTATCCACATACCCAGGCGGTTGGGCCATATACACATCCTCATCTAGGCCGCCATTGAGAAAGGCGTTGTTAAAATCTAATTGTCGAAGTTGCCAACCTCGTGTCACTGCTAGATTTAAGATCACACGAACTGTTGATGCTTTAACTACCGGGCTAAACGTCTCGAAGAAGTCGATACCCGGGCTTTGGTGAAAGCCTTTGGCCACAAGACGAGCCTTATATCGTTGGATGGAGCCATCTGAGTTCTTCTTTATTCTAAAAATCCACTTGTTCCCAATGATGTTTAAGGATGGTGAATTTGGAACAAGTGTCCACGTTCTGTTTCTAAGTAAGGCAGTGTGTTCATTGTCCATTGCCTGTCGCCATTGAGAAGTAGCCAAGGCATCACGAACTCTTGTAGGCTCAGTTTTAGTCCAATCCGTGTCTGCTTTCGATAACCAAGCTTTAGGCTTGAAAACTCCTGCCTTTGCTGTAGTAATCATATGGTGAGTTGGTTGAATAGGGGCTGATTCTAGTTCAACAGAAGAAGCTGCTGTCTGCGCTTCATTGCCACTGCCCAAGGGTGAATTTGATTGAATAGGTTGAGAAACTTGTGAGGACGACAAGTAAGGATGAGCACTGGAACTTGGACTAATGCTGGGACTGGTTGGTGATACTGAACGTGGTATAGGTGAACTTCCCAACTGTGCAGGAGATTGAACTTGAACAGGTGAAGTCGTAGTAGAATGCGACATAGGTATAGTACCATTAGGCTCTGTAGTCTGCTGTATCAACGGTGTAGCAGGTGGTGGCAAGTGAGAAAACCATTGACTGATAGGTGGAGATATATTGTTACGAACAGTAGAGGTAGAACCTGATTGAAAGCCACTTACAAAAGGAAATTCTTCCTCATTAAAACGTACATGCCGCGAGATAAACACCCTGCCTTTTGAGTTCATACATTTGTGACCCTTGTGCAGTGGACTTGGCCCCAAATAAACACATTTCTCTGTATGAAACTGGAACTTGTGAGGCTGATACTTCCTTAAACACGGATAACACGCACAACCGAATGTTCGTAGTGCCTGAAAATCAACCTTCTTCCCATATATAAGTTCCATGGGTGATTGACCACCTACAACCTGCGAAGGAAAGCCATTAATCAGAACAGCAGCCAACATAAAAGAGTCCCACCAGAATCGGAGTGGCATGGACGCATGAGCAAGCAAGGTCAAGCCTGTTTCAACCAAGTGACGGTGTTTTCTTTCAGCCCTCCCATTCTGCTGAGAGGTATGAGGACAAGATAGACGAATCTGAATTCCCATAGTATCACATAGCTTGTGTATAGAAGCATACTCTCCACCATTATCAGATTGTAATGCTTTGATGGACCTACAAAACTGATTCTTTACCAAGGCCACAAAGTGAGTAAAGGCTATGACAGCATCATTTTTGCGTTTCAAAGGATAAATCTAGAAGTATCTACTATAATCATCTAAGAACAACACATAATATTTGAAACCTTGAACAGAATCAATTGGAGCCGGCCCCCAGAGATCTGAGTGAATCAACTCAAACTTGGAGGAAGCACGAGAAGTTGAATTTGCAAACGGTAGGGCATGGGATTTTCCAAACTGACAAGCTTCGCAAAACTTAAATACTTCATTAGATTTAGTAGGTAAATTACAACTTTTCACTATTGACTCAAGAACTTTCAAGGAGGGGTGTCCAAGACGTCTATGCCATATATTCTTGGAAACTACAACATTAACAGTATTTGATAAAACAAGAGCTGACTCATCACTATTATTGACTTCAGGTTGCACTTTTTGACATGCTTGACTTGAAATATCAACTGACGTAGCACGAACTCCATCAAACCGATACAGTCCATCACTGAGCGTTCCTTTCAGCAACACTATGCCCGTAGCCTTGTCCTTAACAAGACGAAAATGATCATGAAATTCCACAAAAACACCATTATCCTAAGCAAGTTTTGAAACACTCACTAGATTCTTAGCTATATTTGGAACACACAGTATATTCTCAAGGCTCAAAGATTTAACACCACCAGTTAAACAAGAAGTACCAACAGATTTAATTTTCAGTTTATTGCCATCTCCAACCGTAACAGACTCATTACCTTCGTAATCCACTGGATTGGCTATGGCATTATAATCCGCTGTCACATGGCTAGAAGCTCCACTGTCTGCATACCAACTAGGATCAATTACGGTTTCTGGAGAGGCCACAAATGAACCCACATTCTGATTTGCAACATACGCTGAAGGCTGCACAGGATTAGAGTTTTGTCCACTCTGGCGAACTTCTCCCCTATTGTGAGTTTGAATTGGTCCTGAAAACTCCTTATTGAATCTTTGATAACACATCAACGCAGTATGCCCTATTTTACCACATACCTGACACACTGGTTTGTTGTTGTTGTTGTAAGAGCCATAACCTCTGGCTCGTCCACGTCCTGTTCCACCACCTCTCTGACCACCTCTGTTGAAGTTGCTTTGCCTATTGTTACCAGATGAGTTTGGATTTCTCTGATTCACAGATTCTTTGTTGCTAACCATGTTAACAGAGGTACCATTGCTGATCGTCAGAGATGTTTTCAAGTTGTTCTGAAGTTCCAGTCGCTTTTCAAATACAAGAAGTTCTGCCTGCATTTCAGACCAAGTAATTCCGAATCTCCCCTGAATCATGGCTACTACTGGGTTGTATTCTTCATCCAACCCCAAAAGGACTTGAGATATCAGATTTCGTGTAGTGACTGGACTCCCAGCTTGCCCAAGATTGTCGGCGTGGCTCTTCATGACACGCAAATAATCGCTCATTTTCAGACTTCCTTTGCGACATTGTTGAAAGACTTGCCTCAAATAGTCTTCTTCTGCTCGAGACTGTACCCCGAATAATTCCTGCACTGCTTCCCATAGACCTTGAGCACTTTCAAAACCCATTACCTGGGTTGCTACTTCTGGAGACATAGAATTATACAACCAACCTAGTAATAGTTGGTCAACAGCAATCCACGCTTCATATGTTGGATTAATTTCTCCAACTAAGGCCGAAACAGAGGCTTCACTAACCACTGCTTCTGAGTTCACACCTCCTGCACCAGACGACGGCGAGGGATCTGCTACAGCAGCTGGAGCTTGGACATACTTTGGTGGGCATGGCTTAGAACCAGATAGGTGTCCCTCCAATCGATAACTCCGAAGAATCGGTAACGCAAGATTTTTCCAGAGAAGAAAATTACCTCTATCAAGCTTTATAGAGGTGATTTGGTTGAGGAGCTGATTCAACGGTGGACTGCTAAAATTAGTGCCGGAGACTGGGGCTGAATTACCGGAGGAATTGACGCTGGTCATTTTTTGCTCTGATACCAAATTAAGGTCTGAAGATCAATGAAGAATTGGGAGAGATAATACTCAATTCACTATTCATCAGGATATCAAGAGGATACATTTATACAGTTAGGGAAATTAGGGATTCCCAAACAATAAAGAATAATAACAAAATAGAAATAATCGGAAGCGTACAGATGTATAAATTCTATATAAGGAGTATAACAGAATGAAGGAGAAATAACAAACTATTGAACCAGTGAATTATCATGGAAGTTTCTGGACCAACGATGCACTCCTTCTGTTTATGGGCTTGACTGAATAGCCCATATCAGTTGTATCCTCTTCTTCATGGCACATGGGCCTATTATCCTCAATAATGGGCGTCGGTCACTAGACCTCTTTGTAATTATGATCTTGGTCTCTTCTTTTGGATTGGAGTCTATTTTTGTTGTTTTGTCGGTCTCCACTTTTTCTTGGGCTTGTTTTTTTTTGGTATGCCCTTGTATTCTTTCATTTGTTCAATGAAAGTTCGGTTTATTACCAACAAAAAAAAAATTGTTGTAGTTGAAATTCTACCTTAATGATGATATACTATCCTATGCCTTTGTTCTTTCTTTTGAGGAGAAATGCCATGTGCATATTATATATTTTGGGGCTTCCTTTCATACTGCTACTACTACGGCTAGTATTATTATTTTATTATATTTTTATAAGAAATAAAGTTTTCATTAAGAAAATTGAAAATAGATACAAGAACAAGTGCAAGCAAATTTTTGGGGCTTCTTAAATTTTAATTTTTTTGGCAGTTGAAATTTGAGACATTTTCCATTTGGGGAGAGTTGTTTTGATGTTTACATCAGATGTTACATGGGAAGGCATCTCTAGGTTTGATAATTTTGTTAATCTGTAAATGTTTGCCTGATATTTGGACACATTTACTAAAATTGGTCAGGATACTGGTATGCTTGTAGGATGTTTCCTACCAAGGATGTCATTGAACTGTGAATGGTGATTGTTAGTTCTAGATGCATGCTTAGCTCCTTTCTATGTGTTCTTATTTTACTGTGGATGGCTGGATGCAACATATAAATGGAAAATTGAGAAAATTCTTACAGCCAAATACCTGCGTATTGCTGTTTTGGCTATTGGATTTTTGATATATATATTTTTAATACTTTTAATACCAAAAGTTACATTAATGGTATGAAATATAAATACAGAAAATGGGGAGGAACCCCCTCCAAAGGAAGTTACTGAAACACTCCCAATTTGTCAATAGAGATGATAGACTATAACTATGGAAGTAAGAGGAACTTTTGCACCACAAGAGAGCCAACAAAGATATAGATTCAAAAAATTGGGTCAACGAAAGTAATTTCCTATGCTAGTCATGTTTGCCTCAATGCTATTGATTTATAAGGACAGTGTTCTAAAGTTATCACTATAGATTTTATGATAGATAACATCTACTTCCTTAGCTGTTGGTCATGTTTTTGTAGCACTGATTCACTAGGTATATGTAGACATTTCATGATTGTTTATCACAAGATACATTTGTTTAAATTTTCTTTATGTAACTGGGTCAACAAAAGTCATTTCCTGTCGTGATTGGATTACTCTGCAGTGTTGTCAAATTAGATCTTTGAAGTGTTTGGTTTTGGTTGTTTGTCTTCAAGTTGCATAAATTATGTGACTTGTTTGTTAAGAATCTTTGAAGTAACCCAGATTTTCTGTTTTGAACTCAGGCAGGCCATGGGTGGGATGTGAAAAGTGTTGATTGGCACCCCACAAAGTCTCTTCTAGTTTCAGGTTTGTGCCTTGTTTTAGGAAACTTTTTCCAGACCTTCCCGTGAATGATCTTGAAAATATCTATTGCTCTGGTTGAAAATTTATCAGGTGGCAAAGACAACCTCGTAAAGCTTTGGGATGCAAAAACTGGGAAAGAGCTTTGCTCATTGTGAGTGCAATATCCAGTTCTAAAAAAATAATATTAATGCTGAACTAATTTATGAAGAATTTTGGTTGTGTTTTCAGTCATGGTCATAAAAACACAGTACTATGTGTCAAATGGAATCAAAATGGTAATTGGGTGCTGACTGCTTCAAAGGATCAGATCATCAAGGTAATTAACTTCTCCAACTGGAGATATTCATCTAATTTATGGATA
The DNA here is from genome assembly GCA_017139565.1 of Luffa aegyptiaca. NCBI lineage: Eukaryota > Viridiplantae > Streptophyta > Magnoliopsida > Cucurbitales > Cucurbitaceae > Luffa > Luffa aegyptiaca. The sequence continues at coordinate 6,253,618 of CM029403.1, read as the reverse complement.
TTAATATATTCTTACTCTCTCTTCCGTTTATATAGTCTTATTTATTTATTTTTCCTTCTATAGCTTTATGACATCAGGGCTATGAAAGAACTTGAGTCGTTCCGTGGGCATAGAAAGGACGTGACTGGTAATTGATTACTTTTAAATGTCGAAAAAAAATATTGTGACATTTCATTTCTAACAACATTTTCAAATTTACATTTTTTATATATCGAAATGGACGATTCCATCGTTTATAGTTGAAAAGAATAGTCACAAGAGGGTTTTCAAACCAGAAGAGAGATTTTTTTTGTTTTCTTTCTTTCTCTTCTTTTTTTTTTTTTAATCTATTTCTAACTTCAAATGTTCTTTGTAATGATAGAAAGAATGTTTGTTTTATTTGATGGAAACAGTTTTTAAACTGGCCATCCATATTTAACATTATTTAACATTAGTTTTTTCTTCTGTATCACTTGGCTGCTCCAGCTCTTCATTTATGTACTTTTGTGTTAGGCGATAAAAGTATAATCAATCTAAATTCAGACAATATATATATTTTATCGCAATTCCCAGATCCGGTTCTGGTTTCAAATATAATGTGAAATAAATAATTTGAAACCAAGAGCTTAGAAAAATAGATAAACCAATCTAAAATTCTAAGCAACAAGAACAATAATAAATAAAAGAGAATGGAGGAGAAATTGACACCGAGTTTTATACTGGTTCACCCAATGTTGGCTACGTCCAGTTCTCTGCTACCGATGCAGGTTCCACTAAAACTCCAGGGAGAAAGTTACAAGAGTTTACAACGCTCAAGAATGATTTCTCTCACTTTTCTCTCAAGAAAAAAGGCTCTCGAATCACTCTCGAACAAGCTCTTAAACTAAAAAGCTCACGGCAAATAACTCACAAAAGAAAAAAAAAAATCTTGAAGCTCTCTTGGACTCACGGCCTTCTCTCAAATTTTCTTCTCTGGATTGTATAAATGAAGCAAGCAAAAAATTTCCTTTTATAAGTAAAGTAGCCGCCTCAAACTTCATTCCCAGCCAATCAATTTTCTGCCATAATTTCCTTCTTCATTAAGTTTGATGGCCTCAAGTTTTTTCTTCTTTTCACACCTTGCCGCCTTAATCTCATGGGCTTTGTTTTTTTGGGCTCCATTTTCTTAACATTTTGTTCATCTAATTAATTAACATGCAGTTATATCGAACAGGTTGTATTTGACTTGTGGTCTGAATATTTTGTTAAATTATTTGTGTTGGTTCAACATTATTTATTTATTTATTTATTTAAATTTTTTATTATTATTTTTAAAGGTTCTGAGTAACATTTTATCATACATAAATCTTTCATTTTAGGTTTTCCTTATCATTTGTGGTACATCAAGTTGAACATCCAAGTCTAGGATTCTTCATGAGTTTGGAATCTCACATCTTACCTTGTGTTTAGCCGAATTGGTCACACCTTACCTTGAGTTTGGAATCTCACATCTTACCTTATGTTTAGCTGAGTTGGTCAATTTTATCAAATTGATCCCTCAAATCCAAGCTAGAAGACCATTCAAGACCCACCAATAAATTAACCAAAATTCAGTGTCCAGAATCTAGCCAGAAATTATTTACGTCCAGCCACAAAAGTACCTACAAGAATTTCTACACATTTTTCCACAAATTGACTAAAGAAAAACTAATGGAGGTTATTAATCTCAGCACTTGTTTAATGGCAAACCTAGAGGGAAGATTTTTGCTACTAGAGGCCTCCGGCAAGGAGACCCCTCTCTCATTTCCTTTTCATCCTCGTGGTGGATGTCTTGGGTAGGTTAGTGTTGCCAGCGGTGGATAAAGGTGTGGTGGAAGGATTTAAGATGGGCTTGGACGGTTTGCAGGTGTCTCATCTCCAGTTTGTTGACGATACCCTCTTCTTTTGCTCAGAGAAGGAAAATTCTTTTAGGAACTTAAATGGTTTGTTGTCCTTCTTTGAAGCCATATCTAGGCTTAAAATTAACCGTCAGAAAAGCTCCATCATTGGGATCAATTGTGAGCACTCTAAGCTTGCTTCCTGGGCCTCGCTTGTGGGGTGTGAAGTGAGCTCGTTCCCTGTTCTTACCTTGGGCTCCCCCACGGGGGGTAACTCGAGGAGTGAGTCTTTTTGGAACCCCATGGAGGAAAAAATTCAGAGACGTCTCTCTACCTAGCAGAAGGCCTTTTTCTTTTTCTCTTTTTTTTTTTTTTGAGAACATCAACATTTGGGGGTGGGGGAATTCGAACCTCTGACCTCATGGTCGAGGGTACATGCCAATCACCGCTGAGCTAAGCTCGCTTTGGCGAAGACCTTTTTCTCTAAAGGAGGGACGCTTACTTTGATTCAATCGGTTCTAAGTGGGATCCCCATTTACTTCCTTTCTCTCTTTAGATTGCCGGTCTCAGTTGGCAAGAATATTGAAAGATTAAGGAGAAATTTCTCGTGGGAAGGGGTGGAGGAAGGAGGGGGAGCCCACCTTGTCAAGTGGGAAGTTGTCTCCAAGCCGAATGAGGTAGGAGGATTGGGTATTCGGAATCTTAGACTGCGTAACGAGACTCTTCTGGCGAAGTGGTTGTGGCGTTTCTCCTTTGAGCAAGGCTTTTTGTGGCATAGAGTTATTGTGAGCAAGTATGGACCGCATCATTTCGATTGGGTTTTTGGTCATAGGCTTAAGGGTTCTGGCAAAAACCTTTGGGCTGCAGTTGCTTCGAGCTTTCCTTTGTTCTCTAATCATATCCAATGCTCCATTGGGGACGGTTCGAAAACTTACTTTTGGGAGGATTTTTGGGTGGGGGAAAAACCTTTGTGTTCCCTTTTTCCTCAACTTTATAACCTGTCTGATAAGATGTTGCACTCGGTAGCCTCTATTTTGCCTTCCTTTGACCCCTCCTTGTCCCTTTCCTTGGGCCTCAGTCGTCCTCTTACCGATCGTGAGACGACCGACCTTGCTAGCCTTCTTTCTATTCTTTCTGATCGGACCATTCATCTCGGGGGGAGAGACTCGCGTATTTGGACTCCTAAACCCTCTAAAGGCTTTTCTTGCAGCTCTTATTTCCAAACCTTATGTGCTTCTCCTCCTCAGGGTGCTTCTGCTTTCGCTTCTCTCTGGAAGGTTAAAGTTCCTAAGAAGGTGATATTTTTTGTCTGGCAAATTTTACATGGCAGGGTGAACACGCAGTATCGTCTCCAAAGACTCTTCTCTTTGGTGTTGCACCCTCAATGATGTGTTCTTGGCAGGAATAAGGAGGAGACTCTAAACCATTTGCTTGGTGATTGCTTGTTCGCATCTTCTCTTTGGAATCGCTTCTTTAGGACTTTTGGAGTGGCCTCGGCTCAAGGCAGGGATTGTGGGTCCATGATTGAGGAAGTTCTCCTCAACTCTCCTTTTCGTGATAAAGGAAAGATTTTATGGCAGGCGTGCTTCTTTGCTACTTTGTGGAACATTTGGCTTGAGAGAAATAGGCACATTTTTAGAGGGATTGAGAGTTCAGAGGAGGAGATTTGGGAGTCAATTAGATTTAACACTTCCTTATGGGCGTTTGTTTGTCGGCCTTTTTGTAATTTCTCTTTGGGGCTCATTTTTTTGGGGTGGGATTCTTTTTTGTAAGTAGGTTTTGAGGCCTTGGTTCTTAGGCTTGTATTTAGCTTCTTGGGGCTCGTTTTTTGTATGCCCTTGTTCTCCCTTTCATTCTTCTTTATGAAAGTTCAGTTTCCATAAAAAAAAAAAAAAAAAATCTCACCACTTGTGAAGTTTAGTGTCCAATTTGGTAAAATTAAAGTTTTAAGCTCAAATTTAACATATTCAGCCAATATAAGGATAAAAATAAATATTTCCTTTTATTTTGTTTTTAAGGTCAGTACTAATATCGAGGTGATTTTTCCATTTATTTTATCTTTTAGGTAGATACTAATACTAAGGTGATCGGTTTTGCAGCATTGGCCTGACACCCTTTCCATGAAGAGTATTTTGTTAGTGGGAGTTTTGATGGCTCTATTTTTCATTGGCTTGTTGGGTATGTTTGTGCTTTAGTTTCAATCTCTTGTGTTGTTTATAATCTATCTCTACGGTTGGGAATAGTTTTGTTTTGGTTTTGAAAGGAAGATGGACGAGTCTTTGAATAAAATCTATTATGGTAAAAATAGTTGTTAGGAAGGGAGATCCCTTTTCCTCATTCCTTTTTCATGGTTGTCAATTTTCTTAGCTGTGCCTACAGGAATGGTGATAAGAGTGTTGTTGAGGATTTCCAAATTTCACGTGTTGAGATTTCATATTTCTCATGTAATGTTTATTGATGATACAACCACGTATTTGATAGGATTCAAAATTTCTTTTGAACATGCATCTTGAAGATAGTCACATAGTTGGATTGATCCTTGAGATAATGCTGGAATTTCCATTTTTCTATATTGTTTCATTTTATTGTGATTTAATCTTGCTTGGTGTGTTAATACAATTCATGATTACAATAATTTAAAGATCTTCACTCTCATTTCATTACATGATTCTCTTATCCACAGACATGAAACTCCTTTGATTGAAGTTACCAATGCGCATGATAATAGTGTGTGGGACCTCGCATGGCATCCTATTGGCTATCTTCTTTGCAGGTTTGGATAATTTTGCATTTTGTGTTCTGTTTTTGTGCCTCTCTACTTTTGTCAATTTTGTTGGAATGTTTGTTTTGATAGGTTCCTATCCTTCCTATAGCTCTTTCGTATAGAATAGTTTACTATCTTGCAGATCTGGCAGTTCGTTATTCATTTCATATTATCACACAACCATACAACGTAACTCACTCTGAAAGGTGAGCCATATTATTATTATTTTTCCAAATATGGGACCACTCATCAGTTACAACCAGATGTCCAGTATATCTATTCCTCAGATAGACCACGGACTTCATGCTAACCTTTAGCACAATGTCGATTGTGCCAGGCTTCCTTACTGCTCTCTTCCCTGGTTTGTACACCCTCTCAACACTAAAACATAGTTGTATAAAGGAAGCATGGAAGGTTGACACAAGTTCATGGGATTCAGGTTTCTGAGGACCTTTTTTAGAGGAAGAGATTTGGGTATGGGCAGCCTTGTCACATCTCCTCCCCACGGTCAGCCTTACAAATGAACCAGACCAATGTATATGGCCCCCCACTCAACTGGGCAATTCGTGGTAAAGTCCCTATTTTCCAACCTCATCAATGGTGGATTGGAAGAATTTTCCCACCTTCATGATGAGATTTGGTGCGCCAAATACCCTAGGATAGTGAAATGTTCCTTTTGGGGCTGTGCTATGGCCGTATCAATATCCTAGACAACTTGCAAAAAACGAGCTCACAAGGAAATCTCCTTCCCTCTAGATGCATTATGTGCAAAAAGCAGAGTAGCTGGACCATGTCTTCATTCATTACCCATTTGCAAAACCCTTTTGTAACTACGTGTCATATTCTTTCAGGTGCTCTTGCAACCCCCCTTAGAGATAAAGGCAAGGTGTTGTGGCAGTCATGTTTGGCATGTGAGGAATAATAGAATTTTTAGAGAAAAGAGAAATTGGGTGATAAAGTTTGGGAGGTAGTTAGATTTAATACTTTCTTGTGGACATCTGTCACTAGACCTTTTTGTAATTATGATCTTGGTCATGTTCTTATGGACTGGAGTCCCTTTTTGTAGTTAGTTTAAGACTTTTTTTTTCTTGGGCTTGTTTTTTGTATACCTTTGTATTCTTTCATCTTTTCAATGAAAGTTTGGGTTTCTTACCACATCAAAAAAAAAAAAAAAAAAAAAGCTGTCCCCCTAGATCAATTAGGAGTCTTGGAATCTTACCTTAATGCCACCCCCTTCCCGAGTCTACTCTGTAGCTCCAATTCACAAGGTGGTTCTTATAGAAACTTTGGTTGGAAGGAAACAATAATGCTTTTTATTGACAAGGAAAGGTGCTCTTATGGATGCTGGAAAATTAAATGCCTACGGCAGATTGCAAGTAAAGTTTCAATTCTCATCTTTATCTTCAAAATTCAAACTGGTGCAAAATGTGCAAAAATCATGAGGAAAATTTCAATCACCTCTTCCTCCATTTTGATCTTGCCATTAACCTTTGGAGCAATATTTCTAATGGGCTTAATATTCCCTGTATCGGGCTCCACTCAATTAAGCAGTTTTTGGAGCAAAGCCTGACAGGCCAACTCAGGCCAAGATCGTTTCAGAGAATGCTACAACTGCAGGATTGTGGGAAATTGGGAAGGAGAAAAATAGAAAAGATTTAATTCTTACACACAGGACTTTGAACATTCACTTGATACAATTGTTCTGTTATCTTCCAATTTGGGTACTCTGTACTTTCACTGTACTCTTCTTTCCAGCTTTTTTACACTTGGAGTCCCTGTTTTTAACCTTCTTTGGTTGGAGGCACTCCAACCTGCCTTGTTTTTTGGTTTTATCGTCTCATGTTACTTGATGAAGATTTTGCTATAACTGTCTCAAAAACAAAAAGAAAAAAAAAATTCTCTTGTACATTAATTCATAATACATTAAGATGCCAAGCAACTTACGGAAAATTTGATTCAAATAAGTTGTTTTTTGTCTTTAGATAATAGAAATTCCTATAGTTACTGTTTCCTTGATTGTAATTTTGATATTTGGTTGGAAGAAATTGAAAAAAGTTGTGCACCCTTATCCAACAGTGTAGATTCCCTAAACTACCTTTGTGAGGTTGTAATTGATCCCACCAAACCATGGCTTAGCATTGTTTTCTATGAGAAACTGTGCTTTTGTTAGGAAAGAAAATGAAAGAATACTAGGGCATACAAAAATTTTACCCAACCGCAAAAAGAGCCAAAATAAAACAACAAGGTGCTCCAATCAAGCATAATAAGACCTAAAGACCTAAAGGATAATTACAAAAATATTAACGCATTGAAGTCCATAGAGAGACATAGAATCTAAGAAGGAACCAAACCTCGTCTCAAAGTCTCCCACCCCTCTAAAGATTCTATTGTTCCTCTCAATTCAAATGCTTCATAAAATAGCACAAAAGTTGGCAAGTTATAAAAAATGACCTTTATCACAAAAGGGCTAATGAGGAAGAAGGTCCTCCACCATAGAACTATACCCTCTAGGTCGGGCATGCTAAAGCTGAATGTTTGAAAAAAACTAAACTGAGCAAGCATAATCACAACTCTGCAGGAGAGGGTCAAGATCTTCAGTTGCATCCCTTTAGAGGATACAACACTGTTGCTCTGTCAGGTAGGACAAATTCCTTAGAAGTCAATTAGGGATATTAACTTTACCGTGAAGGACTTGTCACACAAAGAATTTGATCTTCTTGAGAATCTTGACCTTCTACAATGGAAAATACGAGGCCAAAGGACAGAAAAAAGAACGGCAAGAATTCCTTCTCCCTGTAGTAATAGAAAAATTCCTTAGTAGTGATAGAAGGGCCACAATATTCGTCATTTCTCCATTGGACAAAGCATGACAGAAACCAAGAGCAAGAGAAGATGATGAACCCCCAGCCCCAGATGTGGGAAGGACAAGGACAAGCCACGTAATGATTTCCTATAGAGGATAATAGCTCCTAGGATGATGGAATAAGTCTTGGAAGATTTTATTAATCTTATAATAATAAAACCTGACAACTGGTTGACTTATGGCTTCTTTAAATCTCCAATGAGTATAAACAGTAAAATACAAACATGGATAACGACTGTTACTCTGATGAATGGTAACTAAAGCCCTTGACAGTAACCAGTAAATTCATTACATCAGAATGTCTTCCAAAATTTGTCTGTGCTTTCTTCCGGTCACATTATTCTGTTCTAAGGTATGTAGATCAGTGCCTTCTTGTCATCTACTCCTCTGTAGCGAGGTATCTATATGTGTGTTTTTGCTTTTAAAGTATGGATTAGGTTACGCTAGGTTCTGACGAATGAAGAATGTTTTCTTTTGCAGTGGTAGCAACGATCACACAACCAAGTTTTGGTGTAGAAATAGGCCAGGAGACACTGCTCGTGATAAGTTTAACACAGGTAAGCTCTACTAAATACCTAAGATTGAGAACATGTGCAGACACAAGGAGGCTTGTTTATTTGGGTTTGGCTTGAGCAGGCCTTAGCTGAAACAGCATAGTATAATTAATCGTTGATTTGAACATTCTGTGTCTATTGCATAAGTAATCTAGCATTTGTATGGTTGTTCTAGTATGTGAAGAATTGATTGCATTTGGAAACGTCATCTGTTTCTGACTTCACATGTTTCTTTATTAGGTTACAATGAGCAAAATCCCCCTGGTTCTGCTCGTATGACTGGTAATTTTGCAGTACCTGATGGGCCTACTACTCCTGGACCATTTCCACCTGGGCTGGCTCGAAATGAGGGAACCATTCCTGGCATCGGAGTTGCAATGGCCTTATCCGATACTGCAGTAATGGGAGAACATAAGCAGCCACATCAAATTTCAATGCCAGTAGGGGCTCCTCCCCTCCCACCTGGTCCACACCCTTCTCTTCTTGCTGCCAATCAGCAACATTCTTTTCAACAAAATCCTCAGCAGTTCATGCAACAACAACAGCAGCAGCAGCAGCAATCACAGCACCACCAGACCCAACAAATGGCCCCAGTGCCCATGCAACCTCAGAATATGCCACAGTTGCAACCTCCATCGCATTTCCCTTTGCTCCCACACCCAAATTTACCTCGACCACCCCAAATGCCCACGCTGAATATGCCTTCACAACCTGGATCATTGCCTTCGTCAGGACCGACCTCAGTGCCAATGCCTATGCCTGGTCCAATGGTATCCTTTTCTTTTCATTTAATTTTGGTTTTCTTATTATGGGACTTTCTAAATCAAACAGTCAATATAAAGTTAATTATTTACTTGGTATTTTTTAGCTGTTCATCTTAAAATTATAAATCATTTCTCGTGCTCACTTTTTTTAATTATTTTTTTTTATCAGAATCAAAATAAATTGAAGAGGGTTAGGTAAAGAGGTAGAGCTACTTCAAATTTTTACATTTTTGTACTAAGTGTAAAACAATGTTTTATACTTATCCACATGTCAGAAGGGTCAAATTTTCCTCAAAACAATTCTCTCCACGTTCCAATCATAAATTCTAAAGCAACTTTGAGATTGAACATGTCACTTGAAGAATGAGATACACTTGAACCCATGTTCAAAAAAGTGAGTGTGCGTGGGTGTGTGTGCGTGTGCGTTGTGTGTGTGTGGATATTGTTTTATCAAACATATAAGCTACATCCACCCACATGTGTGTTAATATTGTTTTGTCAAACGTATAAGCTACATCCACCCATGCTCAGAGTTGTTTCATGCCGTAAGTAAACTCGAAGCTGAGAAATCTGTCAGGCATGAAAATTGTCTTTGAGAAAGGACTAATTATGGAACCTCTAGATGGAATAGCACCTTTTCAACTCTTTCAAAATGGAATTTATTCTGAATATATATGTATTAAATATCTAAATTTTCTACTCTCTTTTAGACCTGTTGCGTACTAAGTTGCAAGCCAACAATTTGAATCCATTTTTCATGATTTTATGCACAATGTTGGATATATGAATTCTTCCAAAAATGTGTTCCTCAATGACATCTAATAAGTGAGATTTTTGGTAAACACTTGAACAATCTTGTGCATTTTGTGGATTTTATTCCATGAAAGAAACATATAAATTGAATGTAATTATTTAGGGTGAACTTGTGGTAATTTCCAAACAGGTGAAGAAATATGTGTTGTATCCTTTTCCTAAAGCAGAATCGAGGAAAAAGTGATTTAGATTTCATTGTCACTTGCTTAGAATGCACCAAGAAGTCACTTAGCAATGGGGATTTCCTTTAAAGGAAATCACAAAGTTCTAAAATTTTCTAATTCTTGATCCCCAGCAGTTCACAAATCATAGCATGCTCATCATTTTCTTATAGATGAATTTTTTTGTGAATGACTTTATCTGGCTTTCAATTAAGTGACGTATTGAAAGCCCAAGATAGGAATTTTTGTAATTACTCTGCTGCCATGATTATCCTTCATTGGAATGCTTTTGTGTAGTTTCTTTTGGAGGAGGGATGCCTTATCCCTCTGTCTTTGGCTGTATTTTGTTGTGGCTTTTGTGAATGAGTTCTTTGCCATGGTAGGTTTCTTTATTGGAGATGGCTTGTTGCCGGTCCCACTGTGTAACCTGTGCTTCTTAAACATTGATCTTATAACCTTATTGAGACTTTCCGGGTAGTCTAGATTTTGCAGCCTGTTAAAAAATTCTCCTTTGCGTTGGATATTGTTAGATCTTTTACCCCAAGCAATCTTTTTGCCAATACTTTTTTTTTCCAATGATTTGTGAAGTTATGGATGATAGGAAGGATTCAATATCATTCAGTTAAATTATTGAAGAAGTTTGGTTTGACTTCTGATATCATGGTTAGGGACCTAGGGTTGATTCGGTATGATTTTATTTCATTACGTTTGCTGACATAATTTGTATACAGCCCTTGAATCTTGTAGTCCAGACTTTAGATATATCATCAAATAAGTTTATTCTACGTTCTATTGATCTAATTGCTCCCTCCCTTGATAAACCTCTCTTTTCTCTTCCTGTAGTACCCCTTTCCTCCTTGTGACACAAGGACAAGGGACAAAGAATAATTTCTAAATAGGTCCAAACTCATTCTCTGAACACTAGCCTTTGTTATTCTCAAGCTAAGGCTATTTTGTAAAGAGGGGTTACTGGCCTCTCGCGGCTTTTGGTTCTCCAGTTCAACCATGTGATTTTTTAATAAGAAAAGACAGTACTTAATAATTTGGGATGGAATATCTCTGACTGCTTATGGGTCCTTTTGAACGGTGACATGCATAAACTTCTGCCTGTTAAGAATTGTGTGAATGACATTTTTATTTTAACTTCTGCCGTTTCTTTTGAAGGGCTGACGAATTTAACTATGCTTACAGGGGATGCAAGGATCTACGAATCAGATAGTTCCTCCCATGCAACAAAACCATTTTATGGGCATGAATCCAATGCAGGACCTATGCCTACTAGTGGTGCTCCACCTTCTGTCCAAGGCTTTCAGAATAGCTTACCAAATATGCAGGGCCCATCAAATGCGTCTGGGGCACCAATGTATCCACAAGGTGGTGCATTCAATCGGACACAGGCTGGACAAATGCCAATGACACCAGGGTTCAATCCGTACCAGGTATGATTATAACATTATCGTTATCTTCAACATCATCTTTTGGCTATAAGTTTTCCATTATAGAGAAACTGAATTGGGATTGTGTTTAATATTAACCCTTGAGGCTGTTAAATCACATGTGTATTCATGTTTATGACACTGCAATTGAAACAAAATCTAGGCTGTATTGATCTACTTCGCCCCGGGGGTGGGGTTTCAAATGGGATAATTCTATTCCACAAAATTATAATCAAGGCTAGTAGTGAATATGTCTTTCAACCATGGAGAATAGGATTCATTGAAAGGGTAAAACATGTAGAGAAGGCGGACGAATGAGTCATGATTTCCCGTTTCCTAGTAACACATTATATATTGGTAGCATAACCCGCAACCAATCTTGAAACCACGTGAGCCTTTTTTGAATGTACAAGGAGTCAAATGAGCAGATTATGTTAGATGGTTAAAACCGATGAAAGAGTGAAAATGGAGGAAAAAACAATCTAATGAGGGCAAAAGAAACAGAAAGATGAGGAATGGGATAAAGCTAAAATTGAGAAGACTGCGGTGGTGATTGCAATACAGCCCACGAGAATCATTCGTCAGTCGTCTCGATGGCTTCACATACCATGTGTTCCTTTGGAGACAAGGCGGTCCTACACACTTTTTAGCATTAGAAGCTCGGAAGTAAATAAGATTAGAAATAGATATTATTACTTTTTTATTATATATTTATGAAAAATTGAGTTCTATATTGTGAAGTTACATATCAATATAATTTGAAGCCAAGGACATGCATGGATAATATCCAAACTTTTGGTTCTAGTGAAGTTAATGGCATTGCATGCATGATCATTTTCAAAGGTGTCGAACTGAACAGGACAGCCTTAGTCTCCGTTTGATAACCATTTGGATTTTGGTTTTTGAAAATTATGCTTGTTTTCTTCCAATTTCCTTACAATAGTTTCCATCTTTTACAAGGACACATTTGAGTTCTTAGCCAAATTTCAAAAACAAAAACAAGTTTTTGTAAACGTACATGTTTTAGTTTTCAAAATTTAACTTGGTTTTGGAAGTTTAGGAAGAAGGCTGATAACAAACAAAGAAACTATAGGAAGAAAGTTGATAACAAAACAAATAAACTTATTAGTGAAAGTAGTGTTTATAAGCTCAATTTTCAAAAACCAAAAACTAAATGGTTATCAAATGAGACCTAAATTATTAAAAACAAGCTGCTCCGTAGAGTTCGTATGCTACAACATTGTGGTGATTCAACTCATGGAAGATCGAGAACACTGGGCTTCCTACGAGAAGCTGAACTGTATTTAGTTTAGCAGTGCACAAATATTTAAATGATTGAATGGTGTTCATACGCTTCCACATTCTTTTGTTTTGTGGATGTTCTTGGAACTTTTCTGATTAAGCCACCAGATAGATGTCTTGACTGTTTTGCAATCTGCTTTGCAGTTTGGAGGTCAACCCGGGATGCCTCCACCGCAACCACCAGACCCCCCACCTCACAACCAGACGCCTCAGTAGTCCATCCACCATTAACGTGTTTACTGGAGAAAAGGTCCCTTCCATTTTCTATGTTGTATTCCTTTCGAAATAGTTATATAAACAGGTTGCTGTGAAGATGCGTTTTAGAGGTGTTAGAGTATTTGCTATTGACACACAGAGACAAAATCTTCTTTCCCCTTCCCCTCTCTCCCTCAGATTTTAGTTTTTATTTTTATTCTCTTAGTTTTTTATTTTTATTCTTTTTGTTTTAGTTTTGTCGTATATTTCTTGGTTTGTACTTTATTTGAATGTTTCAGAGCTAATTTTTTTTTATCTTTAGATGAGCAAAACTTGAATGTGACTTCGTTATGCTGGCAGATTAATTTCAGCCACCACCTTAATCGAAAAGAATAGAGAAAATGCATTCTTTCTTCTTTTAAAATCTTCAAAATTATTAGTTTATTCTGTCAAAAGAGGGGAAAAAAAATTAAGTTTATGCCGTTTCAAAAAAAAATAAAAAAATTACTATCTGTTTGTTTAAAACGTTTTAATTTAGTTTAAATATATACATCTTAAGTTTGATTTTTTTTAATGTACCACTTTTCTGGATAATGTTAAAATTGGCCAACTATTACGAGGAGTGATAACTTTAGAGGAAGGATTGAAAATACTCTTGAAGTGAGTATTATTATTATTATTATTATTTAAAACTTTAATTTTTATTCCAGTTGAACTGACTTGAATTACACTCTAAGATAAATATTGTCACAAATTACGAACATGATATAATATCGGTTAAAAAAATACAAGTTTGGTCCTTAGACTTTCAAATTTGTCTATTTGATTTTCAAATTTTAAAAAATGTCTCATAAATTCATAAACTTTGAAGTATTCAATAAGTTTTTAAACTTGTAAGTTAATATCCAATATCTTTGAAATTTCAATTTTGCATATAACTAATCTTTGACTTGACTTTAAAATTCACGAATATACTCAACACAAAATAAAAAGTTTAAAGCCTTATTAGACATAAAATTAAATTTTATATCTAAAAGATTAACTTATAAAAATTTTAAATATGTTAGAAATATATTCAGAAATTATGGTCGATGGGCTCCTTTAACCCATTAATTTCAAATTTGTCTAAATCTTCTAAATTTATCAATGGTAAGATTTCATGTATTAATTCAATTTTTATTCTTCCCTAAATGTCCTTATTTAATTTGGTAACTCTTATTTTATTGATTTATTTTAGTATTATATTTGTTTTTTCTGTCAACTGGTAAGGGTGAATACGTAAATGGACTTTTAAACTCCTTTAATATCCGGTTGTGAGCTGACAAAAATGTAAAATTATAACAAAATAGACACTTTTGAAATAAATGAGCTATTATTGGCCCATTTATGTAGTTACCCCAAATATATTAAATACAAAATTGAAAGTTTAGAAACCTATTAAAGTTAGATGGGCCAAAATAGAAAAAAATCTGAAATTTGAGGGACCATAATATTTCACTCTCATATATACTCACAAACTATAGAAGCAACGTTGCAAATAATCTCACAAAAAGAACAGTTCTGCCACCACAAAAAGAACAGTCAAAGGCAGAACGTTGCAGCTTAACTAATACCAAACTTCACATGTTCAGTTGCGCTTTTCTTTCACTAATCTCCTAAAAGGCTGCATCTATGAAAGCACAATGATCTCAAAGATCAGTATTTCCCTTCTTCTATACAATTGTTTTCAAGGTAGAGATAACATTAATGTTCACTTCAATAAGTATGGTGTCGTTGAGAATAAAGCCTTTTGTTGGTTCCTTGAGATCGCTCAATGACAAGAAATCTGGATGACCCCATCCGCCAGCTCCTATACCACCAAATCCAAACCAACAATTATCTGCACAGAAAAGCAGTAGGAAGTACTTTAAAATGGCTTTAGAGGAGCAGCAGGAAGCACTACTCTCTAAACAAAAGTTGATCATCCCAAACTCAGTACGTAAACTGATTCAGGAAAGCTCGGAAAATTTGAACCTTAGAGTGACAATTATAGTAAAAAGCAGTTAATTACAAGTTCTTTGTACTGGTTCAGCTTCGAGTTGATTCAGTACAGCCATCTCATATTCAATGTACACTTGAGAACCTTGGGGAAGCTCTTTCAAACTATCTAACTTCAGGTACAAGGACAAGTAGCAAAGTTTCGCTTTGGGGCTTCCTTTGGGATACAACCATATCTTCCTAAAACATAAATTATGTAAATATACAAATATAATTGACTTTATGCAAAGACATTAATCAATTAAAAAAATTCATATACCAACTGTAATTCTCCACGTTAAAAGGATCGGATTCATGAAAATTCATATCTAGTTGTGAAAAGTTGTTGACTTCCCATGTATATATGTGATTCGTTGGCTGTTTGATCAAGGAAAAGATCTCTCCCTTCCCACCATCACAATTCATGACAAAAATGTCAACTCCAAATACACAACAATCGTCAACCAACAACCCATTTGAAGCATCATTCAAAGTCTCAAGTGGAAGAAACTTTTCAATCCCCCATTCTGTCTTGATTGCACTAAAACGTCTTATTATCCCATCTGAAAGACATAAAATGATACAAGATCAAAGAAAACTAAAAAAAAAACCCTCAAAGAAAGCTAAGAGAGCTTGTTTGGATTAATTTGGTTACCTTGGATTGCTAGATATTTGTCTCTGAGAGTATCATAAACAAGAAATGTGAACACAACATTGACCTCTTAAGTGGTTGATAAAATGTTATCATCAGCCATTACCAAATAGAGGGAAATATGATCAGACACATTTCTTCTCTCATCTCCATTGGGATACAGAGCTAATTTCCTACAGTAACAAATAGAATGTCCCCAAAAAAACAACCCAACACCTCCATCAATAAGAACATCGAAGAAACTAAGGTTATAGCTCACTCTTTCAATTGCAATATTAAAAGTTAATAGTGGGGTTATAATAATAGTATGAGATACCATTTATAACCGCCAGATTGAAGGTTTGGGATTCGTATCTGTTAGAAAAATGTGGAGGACAAGTATGAATGGAGATGATTTTTCATTCAACTAAGCATGCCTTTATATAGGCTTACAAAAGTAACCATGGAATACCAATGGTTCAAACTTTTAAATGTCATAAAATGCTCCCATAACTCACCTAACTCCCAAAACTCAAAAGTCACTATTGGTTACAAGAAACCAAAAGCCAAAAGTCACAAAAACCAAAAGTCACACTAAATGCCACAAATAAAGTTTAATAATGAAAATGGAAAACCTTTCATTTTCTCAACACCCCCCCTTAAACTTGATTTGTTACACAAGTAAACTCCTCATTCTGATAAAAGTCTCCAACTTGAGGGGCTTTGTAAAAATGTCTGCGCTTGGTCTTGTGACTTGATATATTTGAGTTCCATTTCTTTATTCGCAACGCAATCCCGAATGTAGTGAAATCGGGTATCAATGTGCTTGCTCCTCCCATGAAATACCGGATTTTTGGCTAAGGCAATGGCCGATTTGTTGTCAACAAAAATCTCCATCGGACCTTCCATTTGAAACTTTAACTCCTTCACTAAGTTTCTTAGCCAAATTGCATGACATACACATGAAGTTGCCGCGACGTACTCCGCCTCACATGTTGATAGTGTGACTATGGGTTGCTTTTTTGACATCCATGTGAACGCCGTTTCACCAATAAAAAACACAAACCCCGTAGTACTCTTTCGATCATCCAAGTCACTACTCCAATCACTATCACAATATCCAACAATATCAAAATTGCTAGAAGAGACATAGGAAAGACCATACCCAATCGTCCCTTTGATGTAGCGAAGTATCCTTTTTGCCATTTTGCAATGCGTAGTTGTCGGCTCCTCCATAAATCGACTAATAATTCCAACTGAATAAAGAATATCCGGTCTTGTGCATGTCAAGTATCTCAAACTTCCAACCAAACTTTTGAAATATGTAGAATCTACCTTTTCTCCTCCACCTTGCTTGGTGATTTTGACTCCACATTCCATCGGTGTTCCAACTGGATTAGCATCATCCATGTTGAACTTTTTGAGCATTTCTTTAGCATAGCCCTCTTGGGATATAAAAATCCCATCTTCGCTTTGTTTGACCTCGATCCCAAGATAGTAACTCATGAGACCAATGTCCGTCATTTCAAACTCCTTTGCCATCTCTCTTTTGAACTCATCAAACATGTTAGGATTGTTTCCGGTAAATACTAAATCATCAACATATAAACAAATGATTAGTATGCTTTCACCTTGCATTTTGATGTAAAATGCATGCTCATAAGGACACTTCATATACTTCTTCTCTTGAAAATACTTGTCAATTTTCGAATTCCATGCTCTCGGTGCTTGCTTCAAACCATAAAGAGCCTTCTTCAATCGAAGCACTTTATTTTCTTCACCCTTGACTTCATAACCCAATGGTTGCTCCACATAAACTTCTTCCTCAAGAATTCCATTCAAGAATGCTGATTTGACATCAATTTGATGTATTTTCCAATGATTATGAGCTGCCAAAGCAATAATCAAACGAATAGTTTCAAGACGAACAACGGGGGCAAATACCTC
This sequence comes from Luffa aegyptiaca, assembly GCA_017139565.1. Lineage (NCBI taxonomy): Eukaryota > Viridiplantae > Streptophyta > Magnoliopsida > Cucurbitales > Cucurbitaceae > Luffa > Luffa aegyptiaca. The sequence continues at coordinate 6,236,337 of CM029403.1, read as the reverse complement.
ATCATAGTCGATGCCATGTCGTTGACTATACCCTTTCACCACTAGTCTCGCCTTGTGCCTTTCAACATCGCCATTGGCCTTTCTCTTTGTCTTGTATAACCACTTCACTCCGATTGGTTTGTGCCCTTTTGGAAGCTTGGTCAACTCCCACGTGTCATTTTTCTCTATCGCTCGAATTTCTTCATCCATTGCATCCTTCCATTTCTTGCTTGCAATGGCTTCTTGGAAACTAATGGGCTCACAATCACCAAAAAGACAATAGAGAGTTATGTCATTTTGATTTTCGGTTACCTCATTAAGTTCCTGTAGACTTCGGGTTCCTCTTGGACCAATTTCATTCTCAGAATCACTGGATGAACCTTCAGATGACGATCGATCGGTTGAATGTGATGGCACTGGATTAGGCAAAACTTCACTTATTTCATCTCTGGTTGGCACATTTTCATCGTCTTCTTCAAAATATGGAAGGAAATCATACTCCTCCTCCTGTAATATTCCAATCCCAAGATGCTTGTTCATCAAAAACAACATCACGACTAATAATTACCTTCCCATTCAAAGGATTGTAAAGGCGATAACCCTTTGAACTTGCATCATAGCCAATGAAGATGAGTTTCTCGCTTCGATCATCGAGCTTGGTCCTTTTTTCTTCCGACACATGAGCATATGCAATACTCCCAAATACCTTGAAGTGACCAATTCCGGGCTTTCTTCCATTCCAAGCTTCTTGAGGCGTCTTGTCAAGCACACTTTTGGTTGGTGCTCGATTTGTCAAATAGACCGCACAAGCTACGGCCTCCGCCCAAAATTCCCTTGGCATTTTCTTTGTCTTTAGCATGCTTCTTGCCATATTCAAGATTGTCCGATTCTTCCTCTCCACCACGCCATTTTGTTGTGGTGTCCTTGGCACTGTTAACGGACGTCAGATGCCTTTTTCATCACAAAACTGTTTGAACTCATTTGATGTGAATTCACCACCTCGATCAGTTCTCATGGCCTTGATTGTAAGATTGCTTTCATTCTCCACACGTGCCTTAAATCTCTTGAAGATTTCAAATACTTCCGATTTTTCCTTCAAAAAGTACACCCATGTTTTTCTAGAAAAATCATCAATAAACAGAAGGAAATATTTACTTTTACCATGAGACTCCGGTTTGATCATTCCACACACATCGGCATGGATGAGTTCTAGAGGCTTCTTGGCTCTTGTCATAGACTCCTTTGGAAAACTACTTCGATGATGTTTGCCAAGTAGGCATCCTTCACACACTTGGTTCGGCTTGTGAATGTGCGGTAAACCCCGCACCATCTGCTTCTTCGACAAGTCTTCTAGACTTCCAAAATTGAGGTGTCCGAACCGTAGATGCCATAACCAGGAGAGATCCTCATAACACGTCTTCAAGCATTTTGGAACATCATTACATATATTCAAAGGAAACATTCGGTTTTTTGTCATGGAAACTTTAGCAATAAGTCTCTCATGATTATCCCTCAAATACAAACAATTGTTTTTCATTTGAACTTCAAAACCTTTCTCTAACAATTGTCCTACACTCAATATATTATTTTTTATACTGGGAATGTAATAAACATTTGTAATATATTGATTTTCTCCATTTTTTAACCGAATGAGAATTTTACCTATTCCTTTGATGGTGGCCAAAGAATTGTCTCCAAAGGCAATATTACCTTTCTCCATCTCGTTCAACTCTGCAAACATCTCACGTTTTCCACACATGTGGTTTGAGGCTCCAGTGTCAAGATACCACATACTATCTTGACTCTTTTCTTCTCCCTTTGAAACCATAAATAAAGTTCCATTCTCCTCTGCATAATTAGATTGCCCTTGATGGGCTTTGGATGTGCTGGCGGCTGACTGATCCTGATGCTTCCGATCACTTGATTCTGATTGAGATGAGTAACACTCATTTGCATAATGGCCATACTTATTACAATTATAACATTTTACCTGAGATTTATTTCTCCCAGATCTTCCACCGCGTCTTCCACGACCTCGGCTTCCTCTTCCTCTTGAGGAATCACTCGAATTTTGAGAAACATCGGTGTTGGTTTCACCTCTTCCACCACGGCCTCGACCACCACGTCCTCTTCCACGTCCACGACTATTCTCCTCCTTGAGTTTGAGTTGGAGAAGTTGTTCAACGGTCTCTGTTTGCTCCATCCTCCTTTTCTTTTTCTCCTCATAGGCTTGCAATGAGCCTATAAATTGTTCAATCGTCATAATCTCGAGATCCTGTGTCTCCTCAATTGTCGTGGCAATAATCTCGAACTTTGTATTTAGGCTCCGTAGAACCTTTTCCATGACACGAACATCGGCGATTTCTTCACCGTTCCGTCTCAATTGGTTGACGACGGTCATTACTCTTGTGTGATATTCCGCTATCACCTCCGTCTCCTTCATTTGTAAAGATTCAAACTCACCACGTAAAGTTTGCAACCGTACCTTTTTCACACGATCGGCTCCTCTATGAGTTGATTGGAGCTTGTCCCATGCAGCCTTTGACGTCTCGGCATTGGCGATGGTCTCAAACGTGTCTTCGTCCACCGATTGGTACAAGATATAGAGGGCCTTCTTGTCCTTCTTTCTTGTCTCCTTTAACGCATCTCTTTGCGCTTGATCGGCTCCAGCTTCCGCCTCTTGGAAACCGTTCTCTACGATCTCCCACACATCTTGTGCTCCTAGTAACGCTTTTATCTTGATGCTCCAATTGTCATAGTTGAGCTTGGAAAGCATCGGTAGTTGAAGCGAACCCATCCCACCGTTGGCCATTTCTCTCAATTTTTTGCTACTCGCTCTGATACCACTTTGTTAGAAAAATGTGGAGGACAAGTATGAATGGAGATGATTTTTCATTCAACTAAGCATGCCTTTATATAGGCTTACAAAAGTAACCATGGAATACCAATGGTTCAAACTTTTAAATGTCATAAAATGCTCCCATAACTCACCTAACTCCCAAAACTCAAAAGTCACTATTGGTTACAAGAAACCAAAAGCCAAAAGTCACAAAAACCAAAAGTCACACTAAATGCCACAAATAAAGTTTAATAATGAAAATGGAAAACCTTTCATTTTCTCAACAGTATCTTTCACGCAGGGAACTAACTAGACTGTCCTCCAGCAACGAAAATGATTGGATTTTGAGGGTATAATGGACTGATTTTTCATCTCTAGTGGACATTACAACTACAAAAAGATGGCAAATAATCATCCAAGATAACCGTGGAAACTCGTTATATGAACTTAAAACTGCAAAAATAAACCATACGAAAATAACTCTACGAATAATAATCTAATATATGAACTTGAGAGAGAGAGAGAAGGTTTATACCAGAAGGAGAATCTGGAAGTGGTGTGGGAGCGGGAGCGACAATGCCATTCTTCTTCCCTTCCTCTTCCATATCCGTTAGTACGTTTGGGGTGTGTTTGGTTTAGCTTTTCAAGTGTTTAATTTTGAAAAAAAAATCATTTTGAAAAAATTTCTAGTGTTTGGCAACCACTAAAAATAACTTATTAGATAATGAGATTGAGAAATAAATCATTTTAAGAGAAACACTTGAAACCAACCTTTCTAAGAAGAGTTTTTAAATATACAAGAACTTGAGTATAAAAAAACTTATGAGGAGGTGTAACCAAACATAGGGATGTTTAAATTATAAACCATTTTTATACAAAATGTTTTTTAAAAAATGCATTCTTGAAAAACATTTAAATTAAAATGTATTCCAAACGGACCCTTAATTTCTTCGGTACAAGAAAGAAAAGCCAACCAAACTGCATGTCTTATACTGTGTCGTCCTAGCAGATTTCTCTACTTATTGTTATTGTCTGTTCGTATTCTCTTCTTTTCTCTCTCTTTTTTAGTACACCACTCCATTCGTATTTCCCAGATTCTTTATTTAAAAAGAAAAATGAATGATACAGATATATGCTATTGTCTGTGTTGGTATTCTCTGCTAGTTTGGTTTCATGTTTGGGAAGTAGGAAGTATAGATTACCTTAACTAAACCATGTTTTCTTTTAGAAACTAAATCCATGTTTGGTTGGTAGTTTTATGTAAAATCTTGATTTGCTACTTTATTTGTCTTTAGTCCTTCTAAAATGCAAAAAATCATTTTTAACCTTAAACTTTGGGAGTTGTATAAATTTTAATCCTGAACTTTCAATTTCATCAAATTAAACCCTAAACTTAACAAGTTGTATCAACTTTAACCATAAACTTAAATTTCATCAAATTGAACCTCAAATTTATCAAATTGTATCAATTTCGCTACCTTGGGCGTCTCAATGCTACCGCAAAAGGCAATAGGCGAGCGTTTGAAGTAGCTTCTCTTCAACGTCTCAACGCTACGTCACTTTCCTTATTTTCTAGGGTGTACGCGCGAGCCACAGCATCACGATGCTATCATGGTAGATTCTGTGTTATAAATAGAACAGAACACAGGAGCTTTTTGGGAGAGAAAATTATGCCTAAAACAGGGAGAAATCGACAGAGAGCTGAGGAGGTTCGGGGTAGCTAGTTTTCGAAGCTTAGATCGTGGGGTTCGTGACGGGAACATGCGGTTATCACGGTAAGCGAGTTTCATTCTTCTACCCTTTATTTCTTCTACTGTCATGATGAGATTGCTGGCATATTTAGTTTGTATTGTTGAGACCATGAGTAGCTAATTTTCGTATCTTAGGGACTCGATATAGCCATTAGTTTGTATGGTTTGAATTAGGAATTTTTGTGGTTGTTCGTAATGTATTTTATTTATGCAATTGAATACTTAATGCTTGTAATCTCTTGAATCATGGATTAGTAATCTCTTGATCACAAATTATTTGTTATTTTATCTGAACTAATTGCTCGAGAGAGGGCAATTTAGATTAGATTTATCAATTGCATGACTTAGATAGTTCTATAATCGGAAGATTTAGGATTGCTTGAGAAACCATCAAAAGGATTGAACTTTAAGCTTATGCTAGTTGTAGAAATTAGATAGGGATATCAATTTCTAAATTTTGCATAAAGACTTAATTGTGCTCGGGAGAGACATTTAATAATTAGTAATCCTTGGTTTATGAAATTGTTACGTGTTTAATCATGTTTAATCACTGGATTAATTCACACATCTAATAGGTGAAATCAATTCCATAAGACTTTCCTCTATTAAGTTTCACACTTTTTAATTGCTTTGAGTAGTTTTGGATTTATTTACAATCTTTTCTCTAAATAAAATTGGACAAATATACCTTTAATAATTAGTTGAGTTAGAAAAACAAGAGGATCGATTTTTAATCACTATATTATAACTTGGGTCCGTACACTAGCGATAAGCAATTTGCGTAACATGAGACATAGCAATCTAGGGGTAAGTAGTATCTCTTTTCCAAAAAAAAATTAGGGGTTTAGAGAACGATGGAGGATGATTTTTTTTTTTTTTTTTTTTTTTTTTTTTTTTTGAAAATAGGATGATTACCTTTGTTGGGGTTAGGTTATAACAGTATATTTATATGAGAGCTGACCTAAGGGTTTTCAATTTTCCCATCGAATTTTGGATCAAGAGAGGTTGATCTCATTTTTCCGTCCTTATGATTTGAATTTAATTTCTATTTGGTAGATGAGTTTTTGAATGCTAACACTTTTAGTAATTGAAATTTAAATTTAATTTCTATTTGGTTCAAAAGTGACAAATGGTCTCCAACATTTAGATTTAATTTCTAATCGATCCTTGAGGTTTGAACTTGAATTATTTATAATTGGTTCGATATGTATTTTTTAACTAAGTTGATTTTTTTTTCTATTTCTTATACTCTCGGACCATTTAGAAACTAATTTCAAACTTTGATGACTAATAGAAACTAAATTTAAATATCAAGGACCAAAAGTGTTAGTTGTGAAAAAATTTAGGAACCAACAATTAAAAACTAATTGGTTCAAATCTGACTAAAATGTAGTCTACTTCATTAGAAATGAACATATGATTCATCATCAAGATGACTTTCAAATTATATTATATTGAAATATATACTAGAATGAGCTCCGAGCAACAATATGTGTACACAATATTATATTATATGGGCTTCCATCTCAAAACCAATTGGCAATGAGTGGAGTGACCCTTGTAGCTTATATATTGTGAGGTCTCCACCAATCTTTTCACAGTATTTTCTTCCCAACCTCCATCGTTGTGGTGTGACAACTCCTCTGCTATTCAACTTGCCAAGAATCCCGTTTTTCATGGACGTACAAAGCACATAGAGATAGACTTTCACTTTGTTCGTGAAAGTGCTGTGCGTAAGGATATTTTGCTTCATTATCTTCCTACTAATCTTCAAGTTGCAGATTTGTTCACAAAACCCCTAACACGTGATCGACTCCAGTTCTTGAAGAACAAACTTATGTCCTAATCGGCCTTCAGTTTGAGGGGCGATATTAGTGGGTTAATTATCTGATGGTTATTGTGTATTATTATTGGCTAAGCATTATTTTCTCCTTAGTTATTTTTTGGTTATTTTGTAATCATGTATTGTTGGCCTATATATTCCCTGTAACATATCCCTCTTTTCAATGAGAATAACCTTTCCTTCATTATTCTGTTAAGGAAAGTTATACAACCAGAGGAAAGAGAGAGAGAATTTAACAGACAAAAGATGGAAGCTGCAGCTCAAAATGTTGCCAAATCTCACATGTTCAAAATTGTACTTAGCTCTCACTGATGCATCCAAAATGATGATGCATCCAAGACAGCATTATAATGATCTCAAAAAGCAATAAATTTCCCCTTCTCTATAAAATCTTTTTCAAGGTAGAGATAACATTAATATTCACTTCAATAATCACAGTGTCCTTACAAATGAAGCCCTTTGTCGGTTCTTTAAGATCGCTCAATGATATGAAATTCCGAGTACCCCAGCCCCCCTCTTCACCAGCAAACCCAAACCAACATTCATCTGCACACAAAAAAACAAAAAACAAAATGGTTATTAAACGAGCTCATGAAATAATTATCAAAGGTGGACTAAGCTTTCTTCATACTTATCAAATGTGGACTAAGCTTTCAAATTATGGTTTGTTATATTACTTACATGCTCTTTTTTTTGGTTTCATCCCAAGTTGACTCAATATGGCCATCTCATATTCAATGTACACTTGAGAACCTTGGGGAAGCTCTTTCAAACTATCTAACATCAAGTACAAGGACAAATAGCCAGAGCTTGTATCTGAGTCTCCTTTAGGATACAACCACAACTTCCTGAAATATGAAAAATCTACAAATAACTTCTATGCAAATAAAGCATTTCCAAAATAATTAATTGCACAATAGAATTTTTTCATACCAAGAGTAGCCCTCCACTTTAAAAGGTTTGGATTCATAATAATACTTATCTAGCTGTGAGAAACCGTTGAGTTTCCATGTAAATTTGTTATCTTTTGGTTCCTTGATCAACGACAGGATCTCCCTCTTCCCATCACATTTCATAACAAAAATGTCAACTCCAAATGCACAACAATCATCAACCAAAAACCCATTTGAAGCATCGTTGAAAGTGTCGAGTGAAACCAACTTTTCAAACCCCCACTCTGTCTTCATTGCATGAAAACGTCTCACCTTCCCATCTGACCAATCGTTAGGACGACACAGTAACATATGTAGAATCAAACAACAAAACCTCAAAGAAAACTAACAGGAAATGTTTGAGTTTTGGTCACCTTGGACTGCCAAATATTTGTCTCTGAGACTATCATAAACAAGAAATGTGAACACAGCATTGATTTCTAAAGTAGTTGATAAAATGTCATCCTCTGCCGTTACCAAATAGAAGGAGATATGATTAGACCCATTTCTTTTCTTATCTCCATTGGGATAAAGTGCTAATTTCCTTCGATCAAACAAACAAAACATCCCCCAAAAACAAAAGATAGTGAGAAATTACACCAATATGAAGATGAAGGGAGTTATAATAATTTGGTGATATGCAACTCACCATTTATAACCTCCGACATTGAAGATCTGGGATTCATATCTGTCACGATTAGAACTAGCAAGTGCGGCCTTCAGCAACGAAAAGGATTGGATTTGTAAAGTATAATGAACTGTTTTTTCATCTCTTGTGGACCTTACAACTGCAAAAATGGCATAAAACCCTGTGAATTGATCATTATATGAGTTATGAACTTGAGAGAGAGAAAAATAGATAGAAATGTTTATACTGCAAGCAGAATTTGCCGCCATATCCACTGTTTAATTCACAGCCTCGGTACAAGGAAGAAGAAGACGAATGCGGATTAACTAGGAGTGTAGGCTTGTTTTTAAAAGAAATCCGATGAAAAAAGTGGAAAGTGGGTTCAGAAACTATTTAGAAAAAACATGCTCCATTTTTGTCGTTTATTGGATTGCGTAGGTCAAAATTTTTTTTAGAAAGAGGCGTAGGTCAAAATTACGCATTGTTTATTGAATGCGTATCTTCAAAATGTGCATCCCTCAAAATTTTCAAATCGGTTTAAATTTAACAGAATCTTCGGCTAAACGTTACTCTTCTTTTTCTTTTTTTAGTTAACGTTCAAACAAAAATTGGTTTATCTTCCATTTTTAGTCATTTTTTCTTTTATAATTATTATAACACATGTTTCTTTTTTTATTTATTTTAATAACCGTTTTCTCTTTATTTTTTTAGTCCTTTTCTTTTTTTTTCTTTTTTTTTTTCAGTTTTCTCTATCTTTTTTAATTAATTAATTAATTTTAGTTATAAATGATTTTGTTGTGTGTTTGTGATTTTCTAATATTAGTTGCATGTTGAAATGCAATTGATTTGTTTTTTTAAGAATTGAATAAGGGTAACAAATTAATTTTGGATATCTACGAAATATTTTATTAAATGTTATAGAATTTTAATAAGGTTTTATTATACAATTATTCTTTAGATCTATTTTGGAACTATGTAAAATATTTTTTTAAATTTTTTATTATTATTTATATATCTTTTCTTAATGTTTTTTCCATTCATTTTAGGATTAACTTTTATTATCTTTTCTTTAGTGGTGAGAGGGAGGAGAAGACAAAAGAATAAAGTTGTGAAAGAGAACCTTAATCCTAAAATGGATGGAAGAAACATTAAAAAAAGATATATAAATAATAAAGCATTTTTTGTACTAAAAAAATAAAATAAAGCATTTTTTAAAAAAATATTTTCCATAGTTTCAAAATAAATCTAAAGAATAATTGTATAATAAAATCTTATTAAAATTCTATTACATTTAATAAATATTTTGTAGCTATCCAAAGTTAATTTGTTACTCTTATTCAATTCTTTTTCAAGAAAAAATTCAATTGGATTTCAGCATGCAACCGATATTAGAAAATCACAAACACACAAGGAAATCATTTATAAGTAAAATTAATTAAATAATTAAAAAAGAAAGAAAACTGCAAAAACAAAAAGAAAATAGAAAAAAGAAAAAGGAAAATGACTAAATAAAGAAAGAGAAAACAGTTATAAAAAAGAAACCTTTATTATAATAAATAAAAGAAAAAATGACTAAAAAAGAAAGACAAAACAGTTTTTTCTTTTTTTTTTTTTTTTTAAAAGAAACGTTAACTAAAAAAAATCGTTTAGGTGAAGATTCGGTTAAACTTAAAGATTTGAATATTTTAAATGATGCAGATTCTGAAGATACGCATTCCATGAAGAATGTGTATTTTTTACCTACGCATTCCAATAAACGATTTTTTCTAAATAGTTTATGAATCCACTTTTTTCATCTGATTTTTTTTTTAAAACATCTCTATATTTCTGGTTAACCCTTACTGTGTCCAGTACTTTGTCTGTTCGTATCCTTTTTGTTTTTTCTTTTCTTTTTTTTTTGTCTATTCGTATTCTTTATTTTCTTTTTCGTCCATTCTTCTCCTTTTTCTATTCTTTTTTCTTTTAATATTTTAGATTAAATTATACAAAATACCCTTGAACTTTGGAATATGTTTTGATTATGTCTCCAACCTTTTTTTTTTTTAGAAACTTAAATTTTATCCTTAAACTTTGAAATTTGTTAAAAAAAATACCCTTGCAAATGTCTTTTCATTAAATTAAGATTAAGATGAAAATTGACCTAATGACTAACATGTAAAAATTGAAAGGTATATATGTGACGTCATTTTGAATATTATCACATAAATTAACATGACAATTGATGTATAAAAATTGATTATATCTTTTGTGATGACATAAATTAACATGACAAATGATGATCTTCAATTCTCTTCCAAAAAAAAATGATGATCTTCATGTTATATAAGCTAATATTACATAGGTTTTCTAATTTTTATTTATCAGCTATCACATGTCAAATTCCCTCCATTATTAATTTATCGATTTTTTTAGGATAAGTTTCAAAGTTCAAAGATAAAAATGCAACTTTTTTTTTTTGAAAAAAAAAAGAAGAAAAAAAGTGACTTTTAAAAGCCTTAAAGTACATAATTGAAACATACTCGAAAGCTCAAAGGTAATTTGTGTAACTTAACCTAGTTTTTATATGTACACCAGTCCATTCGTTTGTTGGATTTTTTAAAGGTATATATCTATATATATCTATATATATATACCTCTAAAAGATGTGATTTATTGCAATTACACCCTTAAATGTATGATTGTGAAACTACCTTCCAAATTTATAAAACTATTTTTATTAGAATATAGTATTACAATATAGGGGTGAAAAAAAAAAAAAAAAACCCCAATGGATGAAAATTAGGGTTAGCACATAAACGGGAGGGAGGAAAGAGACAAATAAAGAAACTTAAAGGCCACTATAATTGCTTGATAAATTTTTGTATCTAGGTTCCCATCTTATAACCATTTGGTTTTTGGTTTTTTTGTTTTTGAAAATTATGTTTTTTTTCTACCAATTTTTTTATAATTACTTTCATCTTTCTTAAGGGCACATTTGAATTCCTAGCTAAATTCAAAAAACAAGAACAAATTTTTGAAAACTACTTTTTTTTAGTTTTCAAAACTTGACTTGAACATGGGAATAAAGTAGATAACACAACCAAGAAACTTATCTAAGTTGTGATCTAAGGACATGTTTGAGAGTGATTAAAGTAAAAATAGTTTGTTTACTTATAATCATTTTAATGTATGGTTTTACAAATTTACATGAAATATTCATACCACCAAAATTACTTTTTAATGATAAAAACATTTTGAAAAATATTTTGAACACGAAAAAAGTGATTTCAATCATTTAACGCATGCCCTAAATATGATATATGTTTAGTTAGAAAAAGTTACATGGATACAAACTCAATTACCAACCCGGACATAGTTTAAGTGGTCAAGATATCATTCACTCTCTTGTTGAAGTTAAAAAAATGATAAAAGAAAAAATTGACAATTGAAATTTAGGATGAGAGTTTGGAATGGTTTTTCAAAAAGGTGTTTAGCACCTTTTTAAAAAATCTCACTACTTCAATTAAGTGTTTATAGAAAATTTAAAAAATGGTTGTTATCATCCAAACCAGACGCTATAAAAATTTAAAAAGTATGCTTTCTCATTAAGATAAGAAAAAAAAAAGCACTTTGTACCATTCTAAAAGGCATATCAAACTCACAACAATTCTCACACAAAAAAAGAAGGCAAATTAAAGCTGGCTGCCTTCAAATGGCATGCAACAAAAACATCAACACATAGTGTTTTACAAAATTTAAGGTTGCATCTAAGACAATAACATGACTACGATCCTAGCATCAGCATTTCCCTTTCTCTATAAAAATTTCTTCAAGGTAAAGATGGTATTAATTTTCACTTCAACGTTCAGAGTGTCATCACCAAGGAAGCCATTCTTTGGTTCCTTAAGATCACTCAATAACATGAATTTCGAACTACACCAGCATTTTTCTTGAACAAACCAACTTTTATCTGCACACAAAAAAAGAAAAATTAACCTTCTAAGAGTAATGTTCTTAAGCATGCAATACACACTTTCTCCTAAGCATTATGATTAAGTGCTTTCCTCGGAAGTGTTTTAGAATTTCCATATCACTTTTGAATATATGTAACCAAACACATAATGAAAATCTTAACGAATAGTAAGGGTAAAAGTAGTTAATTACATGTTACTTTCTTTGTTTCAAGGACACTCAATACAGCCATCTCATATTCAGCGTAAACTTGAAAACCTTTTGGAAGCTCCTTGAAACTATCAAATATCAAGTACAAGGACAAAAAGCCAGCTGCTACCTCTCCTCTAGGATATAGGCGTATTTTCCTGAAAGATGGATATGTAAATATACTTGTTTCTAAAATAATTGCATATATATATATATATATATATATATATATATATATCCATACCAACGGTAGTTTTCCACTGTAAATGGTACTGATTCATAGAAAGTCGAATTTAGATTGGAAAAGCTGGGGAGTTTCCACTTATATTTGTGATCTTTTGGCTGCTTGATCAAGGAAAGGAGCTCCCCCTTCCCATCATTACATTTCATAATAAAAATGTCAACTCCAAATGCACAACAATCATCAACCAAAAACCCATTTGAAGCATCGTTGAAAGTCTCAAGTGAAACCAACTTTTTGAACCCCCACTCCTTTTTCAATGCTTGAAAACGTCTTACTTTCCCATCTGATCAATTTAATTAGTAGCACAAACATCTACGATAGTTAAACAAAACCTCCAAGAAGTTGCCAACAAATCATTTAAAACATGTTTGCTTCAAGTAATTTGGTTACTTTGGACTGTCAGATATTTGTCTCTGAGATTGTCATAAACAAGAAATGTAAACACGACATTAACCTCTTTAGAAGTGGTCGATAGAATGTCATCCTCATCCGCCATTACCAAATAGAGGGAGATATGATCGGACCCATTAGGATAGAGAGCTAATTTCCTGCCATATATTTAAACAAAATTAGTGGGAGATGAGAAGAAGCAAAATGGAGGTATAAGTTAAAAGCTACCATTTATAACCGCCAACAAGGAACGTCTGGGATTCATATCTGTCACGCTCTGAACTAGAAAGTGCGGCCTTCAGCAAGGAAAAGGATTGGATTTGTAAAGTATAATGGAGGGGTTTTTCATCTCTGGAGGACCTTACAACTGCGCAAAAATATAGCATACGAATAATAATCTAACAAATGAACTTGAGAGAGAGAGAAAATGTTTAATACCAGAAGGAGAATCTGGAAGTGGTGTGGGAGAGGGAGCGACAATGCAATTCTTCTTCCTTTCCTCTTCCATATCCGCTAGTTGAATTTCCTCGGTACAAGAAAGAAAAGCCAACCAAACTGCATGTCTTATACTGTGTCCTAGCAGATTTCTCAATTTATTGTTATTGTCTATTCGTATTCTCTTCTTTTCTCTCTCTTTTTTAGTACACCACTCCATTCGTATTTCCGAGATTTTTTAAATTAAAAAGAAAAATGGATGAATCAGTTGGAGAAATTATGTAATCAACCCCGCCACGACAAGGTTGATAATTTTGCACCGTTGGATATAAGAGAAATTGTAAAAGTGCCTCAATTTTGTATCTAACCGTTATTAGGAACAGACAAACATTAAAATCTAAATCTGACGGTAATCAACGTAACAAGAATGAAAGGGCGAAAAAAAAAAAACGACACACGGATTTAGCGTATATGTCAATTACCGCTGAGCTAAGCTCGCTTTGGCGTAAATAATTAATTGTTGATGATAAGTCTTAGAAATTATTTAATTGAGATCATACCAAATTACAAATTTTACGGGGAAAATCAAATAAAAAAAATTAGGTTATTTTTTAAAACCTTAAATTAGGGGTTTGAGGGATTTGAATCCATGACCTCACGGTCATAAGCACATACTTTATGTTATTTAAATAATAGTTGCATTCATTTAAATCTGATTAATTTAGACTTTTCGTTAGATATTTATAGCTATTTTCACTTTAATTTCATCTAAAATTAACTCAAAACCATCCAAATAAAAATACGTTTTCCCCCAAAATCTAATTCTAGGAGCCAAAAAATTATTACATGATTCTTCCTAAATAAATAAATAAAGATAAGAGGAAGAAGAGAAGATGAAAACCACTCATATGTTAATGTGAAAAGTCACTTCAATTCATTTGATTTAATCCTTTTTTTCTAATATTACGTCAATCCCTACCTTTAATAAATTCTTATACACGTATGAAAATTATACATTGACAGTTTTAAAAAAAAAAATTCTAACAGATGATGTAAATTTATTTAATGATTATAACCGATCGAATTGACGTCGGTTGGTCGTTTTTTGGTAGGTTTGATCGGGATCAGTTTTACATATGGTGACATAGTTAAAAAAAAATAAAAAAGTAACATCAAGAATCAACATAGGCTCTTGTAATCAACATTCACCGACCAACATAATTAAAAAAAAGTAACATCAAGAATCAACATAGGTAGTATGCAACATTAATGCGCTGCCGGCTCTTGTGGGCAACATTAATGCATGCAGACTTGCCAATGGTCTTTCCAAGATTTTATTAAAAAAATTATTTATTAGTTTTTTTTTTTCAAATTTCCTCCATCCAACGTTTCTTCTCTCATTTCCCATTTTTTCCCCTTTTCATCTCCTTTGTTTTCTTACTTTCTCTCTTTTACTCGTTACAACTCTTTTTCTTCTTCTTTGTTTTCATTTGTTCATTTCTTCTTCCTTTTATTTTTGGTTTTTTTTTTATTTCTTCTTGTTCTTTCCTTTTCTTTTTAACTTTTCGTCCTTCTTTCTTTTTTTTTTTTTCTTTATCCTTTGTTTTCATTTCTTCATTTCTTCTTTCTTTATGATCTTCTCCTTTTACTTCGCCAAAGTTTTTAAATCGATTATAACTGACTGACCGGTGTAGTCGGTAAGGTATATGAATGAATTGTGTTAGCCACTCTCTATTTGAGGATGTTGTGCCATTTGAGTTGTGATGTTGGTTTGTAAGTTTGAAATTTATACTTTTCCATTAGTGGTTTTGGTTTTGTGGTTATATTGTGGTTGTTTAGTCGAGGTATTTTTTATATTTTGATAAAAAAAATTGCTATAAAAAACATATTAAAGAATATTATTTCAAATAAAAAAAAAAGTAAGAACAAATAAGTTCAATTGAATTAGAATAAGACAGTAGAAGCTATGAATTAAATTTAAAATAAAATGTGATGATTGAGGATGAATATATCTCAATATGGTGGAGTAATGGGAGGATAAGTAGTTAGTTACCCGATTTTATTCTATAGTCACTTCTATGATATCGAAAGTCAATGTCAAATGCACCTTAAATAACAAAAGCAGAAGAACACAACCTGAAGGCTTCAAGAATAAAAGGTCCCGTTTGATAACCATTTCAGTGGTACAAAACTATAGACATCTTCAAAAGACTTCATCCAAGACAGCATTTTTCTCTTCTACAAAAAAATTTTCGAGGTGGAAATAAGATTAATCTTCGCTTCAACAATCGAAGTATCATTACGAATAAAGCCTTTTGTTGGTTCCTTGAGATCGCTCAACGCCATAAAATTTGAATTACCCCAACCATATTCTCTGCCACCAAACTCGAACCAACGGTTATCTGCATATAGAAAAAGCCAAACCTTACACTCTAAGAACCAAGATTTAAAGGATAAAGCTTTGGGAATTATATATTATGATTAAAAGGACTGCTAATTACATGTTATTATTTTTTCTGGTTCAACTCCAAGTTGATTCAACACAGCAATTTCACAATCAGCATACACCTTAGAACTTTGGGGAAGCTCTTTAAAACCATCAAAGATGAGGTACAGTGACAAATAATCAACCTTTCTACTGGTGTATCCTCGACGAAGAAGACGGATTTTCCTGAACAACTACATACTAAATACTTTAGTGCATACCGATCGAGATCTGCCTACACACCAATAAAATTTTGACAACCATAAAAGTTAATTTTTGTTTCTCATTTTCTTCCATATTGGTATGCAGTCAAGTATTCTTCGTTTCTAAAATGATTGCATGATCAAAAGTTTTTATACCAAAGATAACTCTCCACTGTAAAAGGATCTCAGATTCCTTACAAGTGTTGTCTAGTACTTGTGAAAAATTGTTGAGATTTTCCAAGTAAATTTGTTATTTTCTGGTTGCTTGATCAAGGAAAGGAACCTCTCCCCCTTGATAAGGGATTACGGGACACTACACATATCTCCACAATCGTATGATATTGTCCACTTTGGGCATAACCCTCATGGCTTTGCTTTGGTTTACTCCAAAAGGCCTCATACTAGTGAAGATAGCTGTCCTCCCTTATAAACCCATGGTCATCCCCTTATCTAGCCGATGTGGGACTTTGGTCGCACCCCCAACAATCCTCCCCTCGAACAAAGTACCACCCGAGCCTCCCCTCAACTAGCCATCTATCTGTCGGACTCTTCAAAGTCCGTCAATATTCTGGACACAACTCCTTTTCTCCAGAGTATACTGCCTGCCCAGACCTCAACAACGGATTTCCCCATAACTACTTAGGCTCACAACTTCTTTGTTCGGTACCTAATTCCGACACGGCTATGTTTGGGGTATGGCACTTAGGCTCACAACTTCTTTGTTCGGTACCTAATTCCGACACGGCTATGTTTGGGGTATGGCTCTGATACCACATGATAAGGGATTACGGGACTCTACACATATCTCCACAATCGTATGATATTGTCCACTTTGGACATAAGTCTCATGGCTTTGCTTTTGGTTCACTCCAAAATGCCTCATACTAGTGGAGATAGTTGTCCTCCCTTATAAACCCATGGTCATCCCCTTATCTAGCTGATGTGGGACTTTGGTTGCACTCCCAACACCCCTTCCCATCATCACATTTCTTTACAAAAATGTCAACTCCAAATGCACAACAATCATCAACCAACAATCCATTTGAAGGATCATTGAAAGTCTTAAGTGAAATCAACTTTTCAGACCCCCATTCTGTCTTCAATGCATGAAAACTGTACGTAGTATTAGGGAAAATACTCATCCATTCACATTAGAGAATAACACATATATATAGGAATACATAGGAATACAAGAAAGCCCTAACTTAATGAGTGTACAATTACGATAAAGGACATATATACAAAATAACATATATCATAACACTCCCCCTCAAGTTGGAGCAAATATGTCAATCATGCCCAACTTGTTGCAGAGATAAGTAATCCTTGCTCCATTTAATGCTTTGGTAAGAATATCTCCCAATTGTTCTCTTGTCTTCACATATCCTATGGACACCAGCCCTTGTTGTATTTTCTCACGAATGAAGTGACAATCCACTTCAATATGTTTAGTCCTCTCATGAAACACTGGATTAGATGCAATGTGAAGTGCAACTTGATTATCACACCACAATTTAGCTGGCATAGTAACACTGAACCCTATCTCCGTCAACAATTGATGTATCCATACTATCTCACATACAGATTGTGCCATAGCTCTATATTCTGATTCAGCACTCGAACGTGAAACCACATTCTGCTTCTTACTCTTCCATGAAACCAAATTGCCTCCTACAAAGACACAATATCCAGAAGTTGATCTTCTATCTTCTTTAGATCCAACCCAATCAGCATCTGAAAAGCATTCAACTTTTCTATGACCATGATCTTTATATAAGATTCCATGTTCTGGAGCAACTTTTAAGTAGCATAGAATTTGTTCTACTGCAGCCCAATGATCTACTGTAGGCGATGACATATATTGACTTACAATACTCACTGAATAAGCAATGTCTGGTCGTGTCACTGTTAGATAATTCAACTTCCCAACTAATCTTTTGTACCTTTCTGGGTCTTTAAATAATTCTCCTTCTTTGGTGAGTTGCAAATTTGGTATCATCGGAGTACTACATGGTTTAACTCCTAGCTTTCCTGTCTCAGATAACAAATCAAGTACATACTTTCGTTGTGACAAAAAGATACCTTTCTTGCTCCTCATCGCTTCAATACCCAAAAAATACTTTAGCGTTCCCAGATCCTTAGTATGAAATTGACCCTGAAGGAAAGTTTTGAGAGAGGCTATACCTGATGTATCATTACCAGTGATAACAATATCATCAACATACACAACAAGCAAAGTAATACCATTCTCAGATCGTCGGTAGAAAACAGAATGATCAGACGTACTCTTCTTCATTCCAAATTGCTCAAGTGCCTGACTAAACTTACCAAACCATGCACGTGGACTCTGTTTCAATCCATACAATGATTTTATAAGGCGACAAACTTTATCACTCTCCCCCTGAGCAACAAATCCAAGTGGTTGCTAGATATAAACTTCCTCCTGAAGATCGCCATGTAAAAAGGCGTTCTTGATGTCTAGCTGATGTAAAGGCCAACCTTGAGTAGCTGCCATGGAAAGAAACAATCGAATAGACGTTAGTTTAGCAGCTGGAGAGAATGTATCAGAATAATCAATCCCATAAACTTGAGCATATCCTTTAGCAACAAGACGTGCTTTCAAACGAGCAACGAATCCGTCAGGATTGACCTTGATGGCAAACACCCATTTACACCCAATGGCCTTCTTGCCTGCAGAACGAGATACTAAATCCCAAGTACCATTAGCATCTAAAGCATTCATCTCTCCTCAATCATTGCATTGCGCCAACCAGAATGAGATAACGCTTCATGAACAGAGTTAGGGATAGAGATAAAATCAAGGGATGTGATAAACGAATATGTGGGTGATGACAACTGGTTATAAGACACAAAGGAAGAAATAGGATAAGTACATGTGCGCTTACCTTTACGAAGGGCAATGGGAAGATCATCACTTGGTCCAAGATCAGATGTCGAAGAATCTTGTGGCGTAGGACATGTGCCTGAAGGTTCCTGTGGTGGCCTCCTGGAGTATACCTGAGTAATGGGTGGACGAGGAGGGATAGAAACTAATGGGGAAGGATCATGGGATGATGATGGAGAGATAATCTCATAGATAAAGAGATCATCATCCTCTCCCTCACTCGGGCTCGACAATGACGGACTAAAAGGAGTATCTTCGAAAAAGGTAACATCTGGAGAAACAAGATATTTGTTAAGACTAGGACAATAGCAACGATATCCCTTTTGAACACGAGAGTAACCGAGGAAGATGCACTTCAAGGATTTAGGATCTAACTTGGTACGATGAGGATGAACATCTCGAACAAAACAAGTGCAACCAAAGATTTTTTGTTCAATGGGAAACAAAGGTTTGGTGGGAAAGAGTACACGATAAGGAATCTCACCATTAAGGACGGATGAAGGCATTCTATTAATTAAGAAACACGTTGTGGAAACTGCATCGGCCTAGTAAGGCTTTGGTACATGCATTTGAAAGGATAATGCTCTCGCAGTCTCAAGTAAATGCCTATTTTTCCGTTCAGCGACCCCGTTTTGGGATGGAGTGTCAGCACATGAAGATTGATGAACAATTCCATTTTTACACAAATAAGAACCAAACATGTGAGAAAAATATTCACCGGCATTATCAGTGCACAAAGTTTTCAAAGACACATTAAACTGAGTTTGGATTTCAGCATGGAAAGCACAAAAGTGAGAAAGTAACTCCGAACGATTTTTCATTAAATATAACCAAGTTAGACGAGAATAGTCGTAAAAAAAAGTAACAAAATAACGAAATCCAGTTTTGGACAATACTGGACACAGACCCCAAACATCAGAATGAACTAATTCAAAGGGAGCACTAGCTCGTTTATTGACTCTAGGACTCGAACTAATATGATGAAATTTATCAAACTGACAAGACTCACAATTTAAAGACGACAAAGACTGAAAAACGGGATAAAGCTTCTTCAACATAGACAAAGAAGGATGACCAAAACGAAAATGAATTTCAAATGGGGAGGCAACTCCAGAACATGCCGCAGCTTTCGGTAGTTGGTGATAAAAGATGTAAAGACCTCCAGACTCATATCTTTTACCAATAATCTTCTTCGTCATACGATCCTGAAACAAGCAATAGCCAGGGAAAAAAGAGATAAAACAATCAAGGTCAAGAGTGAGTTTACTTACAGAAATCAAGTTAAAAGATAGTTTAGGCAAATGTAAAACAGAAGACAAACGAAGAGAAGGCGTGAGATCAATGGTGCCATAACCAAGTACAGATGATGTTGATCCGTCTGCCAAAGTGACAGTCGGAGAAAGTGCATGTGACAAAGAGGTAGAAAATAAGCTAGAATTACCTGTCATATAGGCTGTGGCACCAGAGTCTATGACCCATTTGGTAGAGGATGTAAGAAGACAGTGATTTTGATTACCTGACTCAGCAATAGTTGCAATAGGATTCGAGGAAGATGATGCTTGCAATGATTCCTGATACAACTGGAATTTAGCAAACTCATCTGCATAAATGGAAACTGACTTCTCAGGTGTATCACTGGTGGAAGCAATCTGAGCAAACTGAGGCCTATATCCCTTACTTAACAACTTTCTACACTCACGTTTTATATGGCCAGGCTTCCGACAATAGTTGCATACAATCTCTTGTGAATCCTGTCACCGATTATCATAACTAGTTCTCTGAGTATTAGTGCTCGTTCCTCGATTAACCTTAGAGTCATTATTTCTACTAATCAAAGCACTGTTAGATTGAGGGACAGACAAACTTATTGGAGGACTTTCAATACGGAGAACTCTACCGAAGACTTCTTCCAAAGTAGGAATTTCAGAACCAGAGAGAATTTGTGATTTCGCCATCCCAAATTCAGGTTGAAGTCCATTAAAAAATATCATGACAACCATCTTTTCTCGCTGAGCTTGTTGAACCTTTATATTAGTGGTAAATGGGAATAACGTACCAAGCTCTGCACATGTATTCTTAAACTGCATGAAGTAATTCGTCACAGATTGTTCTTTCTGAGCTGCATGAAAGAATGCCATGGAAACATCATACATTCTGTTAACTTGCTCTTTACCTGAGTATAAAAACTTTGTGAATGCTAGTAGTTCTTTCACCGAATCACAATGATTAAACAAACCAAAATCGCTACAAAATTGAAAGTATAGGGACTAAATCATTACAAATCAAAGTTCAGAGACTAAAATGTTACTTTCATGAAAGTTTGGGGACTAAAAGTGATTTTTAACCAAAAAAAAACAACTAATAAATAATTTTTTTAATAAA
The DNA here is from genome assembly GCA_017139565.1 of Luffa aegyptiaca. Classification (NCBI taxonomy): domain Eukaryota; kingdom Viridiplantae; phylum Streptophyta; class Magnoliopsida; order Cucurbitales; family Cucurbitaceae; genus Luffa; species Luffa aegyptiaca. The sequence continues at coordinate 6,215,181 of CM029403.1, read as the reverse complement.
ATCTTGGAAAGACCATGGGCAAGTCTGTGTGCATTAATGTTGTCCACAAGAGCCGGCAGTGCATTGATGTTGCTAGATTCCGCTCTGATTTTATTCTTCATGAAAAATCTGTATCCACTCTTCATCGAGTAGTTCCCACACTTATCATAGTGCCAGACATATTTATCTCTACTGGTTAGATTAATGGGAGTTCCTCTAATGAAATCCTCTTGCCCCATTGAGGTTTTTTTTTTTTTTTTTTGACAACATGTAGGGGTGGGAGATTCGAACCACAGACCTTCCGATCATTAGTACAAGCCTTATGCCAGTTGAGTTATGCTCATGTTGGCCCATCGAGGTTTTTAGTAATTCATAGTTTTCCAATTCCCTGACAGTGAAATGAAAAAAAAAAAAAAGCAACCTTTATTTTGGGCAGTAGCATCATTAACACAAATGGGCTTAAATATTGATTCCTTTGGTATCTAGGGATCTTCAAACATGGAAATTGACTATCCATTTCCCACTTTATACCGGACTCCTTGCCTGATTAACTCTCGACCCTAAAGAATATATCATCATCATCATTGATTTTTTTTTCCTTAAATGCAATATCATCACATTTTGTAGTGAAAGAATATATCTAAATTAATTGTGATCGACTAAAAATTTTCATGTTCTTACTAAATCCATTTTTGAGAAACCAAAATCAAACACACTATATCACAGTCACTTGAGTTACTTCATATTTTCTTTTAAACTATATGCTAATTTATTAAAGAAAATAATATGAGAATTTACTTAATAAAAAGAAATTAAAACTATACCATAATTGACGAAAAATAATAGTGATTTAAATTGAACATAATTATTAAAGGTTCATTAATAAAAATATATATTAAAAAAAAAAGAGAGGGAGAGAGAGGACAAAGCAGGAGTTAGGAGGCGTTATATGAATGAACTAATCTTGAGGCCATACAAGGCTTGGAGCAATCTTATGTTTGCTAACTTATCCCGAAAATTTTCTTACAAAATATGTGAGTGAAGACAAAACATATTATTGTAAATCACCCATGTTGGTTCCGTGGGAGTAATCTTTAAATAAGTGAATTCCACAAATATTTTTGAACTAATTAAAATAAGTCACATTAGAAAATCAATAAGAATGGATTATTGACATGTAGCCAATATAGGGAGTCGGTGAAATTATAAAAATACCTCTAAATTTTGGGGTAGATTTCAACTATGTCCTTCGACTTTCAAAAGTTTCATTTTTACCTTTGAACTTAGAAATTTGTTTCAAAAAATTTCTTTCAAGAATTTTTTTTTTCATTAAAATAAGACGAAAATTGACGCAGAAACTAATGTATAAAAACTGGAAGGCATACGTCGCATTATTTACAACATTATTCATGTAAATTAATGCGGCAACTGATGTGTGAAAATTAATTATGTACATAATTTTAATGATACCTTTTAAGATTGAAAGGATAACAACGATTTTAATCTTTTATACCGTTGTAAATAGTATCACATACACTATGTCAATTTTCAAAATTTAGGAACATAAATTGAACTTTTTTTTTAGTTCAACCATTGTGAGGGTAGGAGATTGAACCATGACCTTCAAAATGGTAATTGAAAACGGCGAAATGAAAACTCACACCAATTATCACCGGTAAAGTACTCCTTCATATAACTAACTAACTCAACTGTCGTGAGGCCATACAAGGCTTGGAGCAATCTTATGTTTGCTGATAAAAAAATTCATTATATCTTTACATTAATTTTTCACGGTAAGGACCAAAACGTTACAAATTTGAAAAGTACAGGGACTAAATTGTTACTTATTAAAGTTCAGGGACTAAATTGTAACAAAATTGAAAGTACAAAGACTAAATCTTTACAAAATTGAAAGTATAGAGACTAAATCGTTACAAATCAAAGTTTAGGGACTAAAATGTTACTTTCATGAAAGTTTAGGGACTAAAAATGATTTTTTTTTTTAAAAAAATGAAGAAACGAAAAAAACGTCAGAAGTCTTATGCTTCGTTTGGCGAATGAATTTTGCAGGAAATGATATGAAATTCCAAGATTTCAAAAAATTGAAATGATTTTAAATTCTTATTTGTGTTTGGAACCAAAATAATTCGAAATCACTAAAATTAAAATCTCATGTTTGGATGCTCACGAGAAAGGAAAAGAAAGTATAACATTTTACTATTATGTCCCTTATAATTTTGGAGGAAACTTTTTTTTTTTTTCGTTGATTTCTTCTCTAACTAGTGTATAAACACATAAAAAAGAAAAAAAAGTATAAAAAAAAATGGTAGTTGAGTCAACTATAGTAGCAATCATAAAGTAAGAGAAAAAAGAAAGAAAGAAAAAAGAAAATCTTTAGGGGTAAAATTGGAAAGATAATTCTTTAAGTTTGAAATCCTGCAAAATCCGACCAGTTTGGAGTGGAAATTTTTTTTAAAGAAAACACGATTTGAAATCACAATTTCAAATCCCTTACTTTTTTGGTCATCCCAAACACGGGGAAATATTTCAAATCTGTTATGATTTCAAATCAAATCTGTTATGATTTCAAATCTTCCCAAATCCAGGGATTCCAAACTACGGGTTATATAATCAGCATTATTTTCACGGTTTTCGAATATAGAAAACGCGCCACGATTCCTTCGACGATATGAATAATTTAGTAACCGCAATGGATGATCTAAAGAAATCGTTGGATGAATTGTTGAGACTGTACCACACACTTCAACAACCATTATTGTCGGATGAATTTTTGAGAGTGTACCACACATTTCAACAACGATTAGAAACGGTGCAATCCGCCAATGGTTTCCTGAATGACCCGATCCAAGGTGGTGGTGGTGGTGGCGGCCAAACTTCTTCAGTACGCCCAGATGATCGGTTCGAAGACTTTTACTTTCATATGTTAGAGGTCACACAACGTTAGAAATTGTTTAATAAATTCGTTAATTTTATTTTTTGTCTAATAAATTTTTTAACTTTTAATTTTGTCTAATATGTTCTTGACATATTTGACATTTTTTAAAATTCACAAACTTACTAGTTACAAAATTAAAAGTTTAATGTTCAATTAAACACACAATTCAATCTTATGTTTAACGGATATCGAACTGATTAATCAAATGCAAGTGGAATAATGATAGAATAATTTTTAAAATGTGAAATATGTATGGGTCATATTAGATACAAAATAAAAAATTTCTGGATTTATTTAACAATTCTAAATTTCAAATGTCTATCAGGCACAAAATTAAAAGTTCAATAACCTATTAGATGCTTATGAAAATTCAATGACCTATTAAAAATACATAAATGAAAGTTCAACTACTAAATTCGTAATTTAACCTAAGTTTTTTTTTTTTTTTTTAATCGTGGATGAAAATAAACTTTGAATCTCAAAGAAAAAGAGTAGATGATTTAACGACCCAAGCTATGCTCGTTCACTTTTTCGTGGATAGTTCTCTTTGTCCTTCCTTCATGTAGTCCCGATAATACTTCAATAGTCTCAAAATTATACTTTTTTTTGTGCCAAAATGAATATAGTTGTATGATAATTGACATGTAGTTTGGTTCTGATCCTCCACTCCCAAATGTTATTAATTTTTTTTTTAAAAAAAAACACTTTTTAATCCGAAGACTAATTATTCTTTCTCACTTGTAATTAGAGTTTTGAAGTACATCTTTTTCAAATCAAAACCTATAATTCAAAGAATAATGAAGTAACTAAAGATCAACTAATTAAGTTATGCTTGGGTTAACGGGATGGAAAAAAAGAAAAATATTATCTTTTATTATTTGTTCACAATAGATCTAGACATCTACTAGGCCTAGCTAGTATTTTCCTTTTTCCTTTTCTTTTTTTTTTTTTTTTTTCCAAAAGGGCCTAGCTAGTTGTTGTATTTGCAAAGAGGTCCCATGTTGTTTGTTGTAGCATCATCAATCTTCACAACTTCACAACAATGTCTATCAATGGCGGTTCTATACCAATTCCTCTGTAAATCTTTATCCTTTTTCTTGTTGCATAGCTTCACCAACTCTTTCACGACCTCGTCCATCTCTTCATTTCCTTTCTCCTTCACGATCTCTGCAAATTCCTTCACCTTCTTCCTCACTCCCTCCCCACTTTTCTCGACCATCACCTTATTAACAAACATACTAGTGAAAGGTTAGATTACAAATTTAGTTCTTAATTTTTATGTTCGTGTCTAGTTTTTTTTTTTTTAACTTTAAAAAGTATCCAATAAATTTTAGAACTTTCAATTTTAAGTTTGTTAGGTCTTTAAGCATTTTATTTTGTGTAATAGATTTCTTAATTTTTAATTTTGTGTCTAATAGGTTCTATATTTAATATTCGTTAAAATTAATAAATCAGTTAGATCTTAATTTCAATTTGACGTCTAATAGAACATTAAAAATTTGAATTTGTGTCTAGTAAAATTCATGTAAAATTTAGAAGACTTACAAGAAACAAAGTCAAAAGTTTAACGATGACGTGTGTCAAATTTTAAATTAAAAAAAAAAAACAAATAGTACACACAATATTTGAAAGCTATGAATTAAAAAAAAATGAAAGCTTAAATATTTGTTTAGACACAATAAAAAAAAAATTAAGGATTTATGAGTCAATTTTTAAATTTAAGAAAAACTTAGTATACAAGATTGAAAATCTAGAAATACATTACATACTTTTTAAAGTAAATCTAATACAAATATGAAAGTGGAAGGATTGAACCTTTTAACATATGAATCAAAATTAAAATTGAAATTGATAACCACCGTGTTGTCACATGCTAATTTTCAAAGAGTATATGTAAGAAAAAAAAATGTTAAAAACAATATAAATAAAGGTTAAATTACAAATTTAGTCTATTAATTTTGAAGTTTGTGTCTATTTAATTCCTAAATTTTCAATTTTATGTATAATAGGTCATTGACAAAATTGCCAACAAGAGCATACCTCAACTGGCATAAAATTGTACTAATGACTACAAGGTCTGTAGTTTGAATCTCTCACCCCACATATTGTAAAAAATAGCTAGGTCATTGACAAAATTGAAAGTTTTTAATACAAATTCAACATTTATTAGATATATATTTGAATTTTATGTCTAATGTAACTCTAAAGATTCAATTTTGTATCTAATAAAAATTGGCCCCGTTTGATAACCATTTCAGTTTTTAGTTTTTGGTTTTTCTGTTTTTGGTTTTTTGTTTTTGGTTTTCTGTTTTCAAAAACAAAAACCATATATGTTTGAAAACTGTTTTTTGTTTTCTGTTTTTAAAAAACAGAAAACCAAACTTGTTTGATAACTGTTTTTGGTTTCCAGTTTTTTAAAAATTAGAAAGATCAAAAGATGTTTTAGAGAGAGAAAAATGTGTAGAGACGTTAGAAACAAAAATTTCGAAACACAAATATAAATGTTTTCGAGAGATTTTTTTTATTTTATGAAAAGACGAGAGAAAAGTTTTTTTTTTTTTTTTTAAGGTGAAAGAAAATGTTGAGAGAGAATATTAGTTAGACTCGAGAAAAAGATATTAGTTAGAAAAAAAATAGAAAAAAAATTAGAGTAAAAGCGATAAATTTTAGATAAAAAAAGATTAAATAAAAAGAGAAAATTTAAAGAGATAGTAAGATTAAGAGTAAAAGATATGCCGAAGAAATAACGATAAATTAGAAAAATAAAGAAAAGTTGTAGCGATAGAAAATTTTGGAGATTTTTTTTTTCAAAAGAAAAATTAAAATATGTTAATTAAGGAGAGAAAAGTTATTTATAAGTTTTTAGAAATAGATAAGTTATAGAGAAAAAAAAATGTTTTGAAAGAGAAAATTTTAGAGAGAGAAAAATAAATTTTATAGAGAGAAAAACGTTTTAGAGAGAAAAAAAAATAGAAAAAGGAATTTGTTGGAGAGAGATATGTAAAAGAGGAGAAAAATAAGGATTAGAAGAAAAATGAGTTTTTGAAAAACAGAAATCTGTTTTTAAAAACTACTTTTTTTTTTTTTTTTTTGAAATTTGCTTATAATTTCAAAAACGTTTTTAAAAAACAGAAAACAGAAAACAGAAAGGGTTATCAAACACCCATGTTTTTTTTTAAAATGAAAAACAAAAATAGAAAACAGAAAACAAAATGGTTATCAAACGACATTTGGTTTTTGAAAATTAAGCCTAAAAACACTACTCCCACCTTTTAAGTTTCTTGGTTTTGTTATCTATCTTCTTCCATGTTTTAAAAAACAGAGTCAAATTTTAAAAACTAAAAAAACTAGTTTTCAAAAACTAGTTTTTGTTTTTAGAATTTGACTAATAATTCTAACGTGTCATTGACAAAGATGCAAACAATTGTATGAAATTTGAAGAAAACAAGGCTTAATTTTCAAAAACGAAAAATAAAAAACCAAATGATTATCAAACGAGGCTTAAGTTTGTACTAAGTAGACATTTTTTTTAAATAAAAAAAAAAAAAACCAAATAGACATAAATTTTAGAGTTAAGATAATTTGACCATAAAATATTAAAGTTTAGTGATAATTTGACACTCACCTCCCGGATAACTCTGGCCACTTCTTCTCGGCGGAGGCCACCGTCGTCTCTCTCCACCACGACGCCGACGCCGAGCCGCTCGACGAGCCTGGCATTCAGCGGTTGGTCGAGGTGCATTGGGGCGGCGACGATCGGAACGCCGAACTTAATGCTCTCGACGACGGAGCTCCACCCGCAGTGGCTGAGGAACCCACCGGTGCTCCTGTGGTTCAAAATTCTGGGCTGTGGGACCCACCCCTCCACGACCATTCCTCTCTCTCCAACTCTCTCTAGAAACCCTTTCGGAAGTTCTTCTTCTACGCTCTTCTTTCTCTCTCCTCCACCGGCTACCGGAAACCTCAGGACCCATATGAAGCTCACGTGGCTCAGCTCTAGGCCACGTGCGATCTCTTCCATGTCCTCTTTGGATAGGTAGAACTCGCTGCCGAAAGACACGAGTATTGAAGATGACTTCTCCTTTTTGTTTAGCCATTTCTCGAAGGTTCCGGCTGATACGACGTCGTCTTGATCTGGTTCTTGCACTAGTGGACCAACTGGAACCACCTAATTACCAGTAAATTAAAGGAAAACAAATTAATTATATATACTTTGCTATTACCATTTTCATTTGTATACTTCATGTTCGATTTTAATTTGTACTAAACAAATGTTAATTACCGTGTGAGAGATCGAAATAATCAATTTTTAGGATGGTAATTAAAGTTTTATCTGCTAAATTATAATTTTAAAAGTTTAAATTTATTTCACAATTTAGGGTGTGTTTGGTTTAACTTTTGGAGTGTTTAATTTTGCAAAAAAATCATTTTGAAAAAATTTCTAAAGTTTGACAACCACTAAAAATGACTTATTAAAAAATGAGATTGAGAAATAAACATTTTTTTGAGAAATACAATAACTTGTGTACAAAAACACTTGTTAGGTAATGTAACCAAACATATGAGTGTTTAAATTCAGGATGAGGATTCCAACTTATAACTTTCCTATATGACTTTTTTTTTAGTACATCAACATTTGAGGGTGGGGGATTCGAACCTCTAACCTGTTAGTCGAGGGCACATGCCAATTACCGCTAAGCTAACTCGCTTTGACACTTACCTATATGACTTATGTTTACTATGTTTTTTTTTTTTTTTAGTTTATAATAATTAAGATCTTGTTTGATGACCATTTTGTGTTGTGTTTTTTGTTTTTGAAAATTAAGTTTATAAACATTATTTCTAGCTTCTTTGTTATTCTAATACCTTCTTTCCAAGTTTTCAAAAATCAAACTAGTTTTTGAAAGCTATTTTGGAAAAAACTTGAATGGTGGGATTTCCCTATATACCCATTAAAATATTAACAACTAAGGAAGAGAAAGAAAATGAAAAAAAAAAAAACCCTTTTATCTCTCCTAATTGTCAAGATTTTACTGGTGGGTATGTAGGGAGAGATCCCAACAAGGTTTTTTCTTTGGAAATTTAGCTAGGAATACAAATGTATCATTGACCAAGATGAAAATGAAAATTTGGAAAAAATCATGCATAGTTTTTAAAAACAAAAAATGTTACCAAGCAGGGCCTAAGTTAATCTTATTATATTGTTTTTGAGCCACTACAAATGAATCATATAAGAAATATAACTTTTATTCATTAAGGCATAGGTAAGTATTATTTTGAATTCACACAAAAAAAAGGTAAGTATATTATTTTTAAAAACTTAAAAAAAATTACTGTCAAATAGTTTTTTTTTTCTTTATGGTACGTGGGAAATTTGGATCTCTTACATTTTGATCGAGAACATATTTTATACCAATTGAATTATGCTTAGGTAGTAATAACCTTTCCAATAGATTTAATTTCTACCTTTAGAATGGTAATACGATGTTATATATACAAACTTTTTTTCTTAAGAAACATGTGTGGATTTATCAAAAGTTTTAGAAACCTACCAAAAAATTAAAAGTACAAAACCTACCAATAATGTAACGTATTTTGAAAAATAGTAATATAAAGAAAAATCTAAACAAAAATATTAAATTTTCGAAACACTTTGGTGAAATGTAATTGAAACAAACCTTCTTGCGCAGCAAAGTGGAGAGAAAATCAATGTATTTGGCTTCGATTTCTCTGAAAGATTTCAGCAAAATCATGCCGCAAGATCTCTCATTACATTCCACAACCCTTTGTTGATCTTTCGCATCATTCACAGAAGATCTAAACATGTTCTTCATCTGTTTAATCTCGTACTCAGACAGATGAATTTCAGGAAAAATCGACCCGAAATCCGAGTTCGGATACTTCAACTCCCACGTTACCATGGCGGCCATAAGCGCACCTGGATATCGTGAAGTTAGAAATTTTCATAAGGAGAGACAAAATTTTAAGGTCTAATTTATTCTAACCATATAAACATAGAAATAGAATTTTGTTTTGTTTTTTTTTTTTTTTTGGTGAATTATAAGTTTAGTCTTTTTGAAGTTTCAAATCTGTGTGATAGGAACTTTTAATTTTGTGTTTTATAGGTCTATGAGGAACTAAATATCTAATAGATTCGTACACTTCCAATTTTGTGCTAAATAAATTCATGACATATTCTCGACATTTTAAAAAATCACCAAATTTATGAGAAATAAAATTGAATTTTGTATTTAATAAGACTCTAAACTATCGATTTTGTATTTAATTAATCTGTCAATTTTTAAAAAACATTGAAAAAGTTTAGATTTCGTTTGATTACTATTTGGTTTTTTTGGAAAGTATGCTAGTTTTCCATCAATTTCCTTACAATAGTTTTCATTTTTGTTAAGAACATATTTAAATTAACAAATTAAAAAAAAGTTTTAAATTAGTTTTTTTTTCTTAGTTTTCAAGTTTTGACTTGTTTTTTAAGACACGAAAAGAAGGTATATAACAAATCAAATAAATTTATAGGTGGAAGTAACAAATCAAAGAAATTATTTATAGAAGTAGTGTTTATTATAAGTTTAATTTTAAAAAACAAAAAATTCCGTCTTAAAAATCTATTAGATACAAAACTAAAAGTTGAGAACATTTTTAGGGTTAAAAACATATTAGGCACAAGAGACATATTTCAAAGATAAAAAAAATAATTTTTTTTTCTTTTTAAAACAAGTTAATTTGGCCCCCTTTGATAACTATTTGGCTTTTTGTTTTTGATTTTTTGTTTTTAAGCTTATAAACACCACCCCCAACTTTAAGTTCCTCAACTTTTCACCTCCCTTCTTCCCATGTTTTCAAAATCTAACTAAAAAAAAAGTCGTTTTCAAAAACTTGTTTTTGTTTTTAGAATTTGGTTAGGAATTTAAGTGTGTCTTTAACAAAAATGAAAACTGTGATGATAAAATTTAAAGAAAATAAGTCTAATTTTCAAAAACAAAAATCCAAATAGTTATGAAACGGGGTCTTAGGGATTCATTATTGTCTCCCTACGCACCTGTGGGTTGGAACATCACTGCAGGAATCTCAACTGACCCAGCCATCGCAGGTGCCCACGGCTGCAAAAAGTCGTAGATGACCAAGTCCGGGTTCACGTCGCGAAGAATCGCGTCGAAGGCGGGGGCGGCCGAGTCGAAGGCTCGCTTGAGCGAGAACATGAGATGCAGCGGGAGGCCGGCGGTGGTGTGGCGGTGCGGCGGGAGCTCCGCCGATGTCGGTAACTTCAACTCTACCAACTCCATATGGGAGGAGAGCTTTTGAGTGAGTTTTGGCTTGATGGAGTTGAGGATTATGGGCGTGGAACAAAAGAATATGTGGAAGCTGTTTTTGGCAATGAGTAATTTGGCAAGCTCAAAGAAAGGTGAGACATGGCCATGAGCAAGCCATGGCAGCATCAAAATGCTCATTTTTTTGCCATTTCTATTAGCTTCGTCGTCCATATTTCTTTTTCTAATTCTCTTGTGATAATCTTGATGTTGAAGTTTTATATTTTTGCGTTTGGGGTTATGAGAATTTTAAAGCAAAAGGGGTTGGGATTAGGACAAAAGTGTGATGAGATCATAATGTCGTGCATGTTTTGGCGCATGCTATGATCAATATGGCGATTTCAGCCCTTTGTTTTGGCCGCTCGTTTCCTTTGATGGGGGAATTAGATGAAGCGCGTGGGTGGGAAAATGTTATTCCCAATTGGTTTTTGGAGGCTTTTTCGGTTGGATTAGGTGTACCAAACCTTAAATTTTATTCATCTTTAATCAATGTCTTTATTTTCAACCAAAAAAAAAATGTTCAATAATTACAAATTTAATTTTAGAGTGTGTCAATTGTAGGGGTGTTTATCGGTCAGTCGGTTTTCCAAAAATTTGGAAACCGACGACTTTCAATGGGTGCTGCGAGCTGACCGTCCGGTTTGGTCGGTTTTTTTAAGGCCACGAGAACTGAGATGAAGAACGACGGTCGGTCGGTTATGTGTAAAATCAGTCGGTCGGTCAGTCAGTTATGTGTGTTTTTTTTAAATGGTTTTTTATATATAAATATATGCGGTCGGTCGGTTATGTGTTTTTTTTTAAATGGTTATATATGTGTATATATATATATATCGGTCAGTCGGTCGGTTATGTGTAAAATTGTTTGGTCGACCAACCGACCTCCCCAATGTATGAACCGACGTCGACTGACTGCCGTCGGTTCGATCGGTCATGTCGATTTTCAGTCTGAAGATGAACACCCCTAGTCAATTTGGTTTTTAACTTTAAAAAAGTGTCAAAATAGATCTTCAAACTTTCCATTTTATGTCCAATATGTCTTTGAATTTTGTGTTTAATAAGTCTTTGGCTTATTTGACATTTTCTTTCTAACATTTACAGGCCTACTAGATGTAAAAATTAGAAGTTTAGTTTCAATAGGCATAAAATTAAGTTTATATCTAATAGATAGTTAATTCTAACACATCTTGAATATGTTAATAACTCATTAGATACGAAATTGAAAGTTTAGGGATCTATTAGACCATTTTTAAAGTTCATATATCAAATTGAGACAATTCTAAAAGTTCAAAGATTAAATTTATAATTTAACCTTAAATAAAATTATAACTTATTTTAGTTCAACAACATTTAATGATGATGGATTTGAATCTCTAATCTTTTGATCGAGGTACATGTCGATTAATGTTGAATTAAGTTCATTTTGGTTAATTAAAGAAATTAAGTGAGAGGAGTAAAACGTAATAACTTCATGAAAATGGTCTAAATTTTAAAATTGCTTCAAACTTTCAAGCTTATTTGATTTTAAATTTTTACAAATGAAAATGGTGTTAATTATATGGATATTTGATTAAATTAAAATTAAAAACATTACTTCACATAAAGAGAAAAATTGATACACAATAGAAGTACGTTATAGTGTTTGATTCTGACTCAGAGGTCAGACATCCTTACATGTACTAAAAAAAATGATATTTTTATGAATAAGTTATTTGAGTTTATAATGGTGTTATAATTATATTTTTTAATTTATATAATAATTGTTGTACTACAAAACATAGGAGTGTTAATTCGAAATTTAGTTGTAACAATTTTGTTAAAGAAAATATATAGTACTACATCAGTCTATACTATCTCCATTCATTGAATTTTTTCATAATATAAGTTGAGAAAATATTGCATGCATTTACACGTGTCAATATGCCACACGTCCACATGGACTGACGATACCGATCCACGTCTATTTTCGTATATCTGTTCAAAGTTCAAAGCATAAAGTCGGTCTTGTTGAATTTGAACGGATGACTCAAAAAAAGAGAAGGAAACAAAGAAAATTTGGTTTTGTATTTGTTATTTTGTTTTGATATGTTTTCCTTTTGTTTGTTTTGGTTTTTGTTTCTTTTTTTAGGCTAAATTATAAAAAATACCCATGAATTATGGAGTTTGTTTAAAAAATATCTCTAAACTTTGAAAAGTTTCAAAAATATCTCTAAATTTTGAAAAATGTTTCAAAAATACCATTGCCTTTAATTTTTGGATGGAAACGATTAGAATTTACGATGAGAGGAGGAAAAAAGAAGAAGCTTTTTATTTTATTTTTTATTTTTTTTAAGTTCAAGGTTGTTTTTTAAACTGAGACTTTAACGGTTTTCATCCAAAAATTAACGGCAAGGGTATTTTTGAAACATTTTTCAAAGTTTGGAGGTATTTTTGAAACTTTTCAAAGTTCAGGGGCATTTTTGAAACAAATCCCATAGTTCATGGGTGTTTTTTTTTTTTTTTTTAAATAATTTAGCCCCCTTTTTTTTATTATTTATTTGTTTTTGGAGTGTTGATTGCTCAACTTTGGTTATATGTGTTAATGATAAATTTAATTCCTGAATTTTTAAGATGGTGTTAATTTGGTAGAATTTTTTTTTTTTTTTGTGAGAATGTTAATTTGGTAGAAATAGTCTAATAGATTTTTGAACTTTTAATTTTGTCTCTTATTAATAAACTCTAACTAAGATTTAACTAAGATTCTTTCTCCTTTCTATCTAACTTGTTCTTGCATTTTTCAATGAAGTCTAATAAATTCCCGAACTTTCAATTTTGTGTCTAATATGTCATTGTCATATTTGAGATTTTTAAAAAATAACCAACTTATTAGATATAAAATAGATTTTCATGCCTATTGGGACCCTAAACTTCCAATTTGTATAGTGCCCGTGAATTTTAAAAAATATTGAATATGACAATGACTTATTACTTATTAGACACAAAATTGAAAGTTCAGAAACCTATGAGACAAAATGTAAAAGTTATTTAAAGATCCACTGGATAAGTTCAAAGACCTATTGGACACAAAATTCAAAGTTCGAAGACTTATCTGACATTGTTCAAAATTTAGGACCAAATTGATACAACCCTAAAAGTTCAAGCATCAAAACTTGTAATTCAACGAGATATATATGACAATAACTTTGGTTCTATTATTCTATATTGAATCATTCATAACTTTTGATAATAATCATTGGAATTTATATTGGTATTTTTTTTTTTTTTAACAAACTGACAATAATTCCAAATGGAACTTAAACTAAGCTAAAATAATAGCCCCAACTAAAATTATTTTTAGAGATTAAAATAGAAAATTCACAAAGATTATAGACTAATAGACATTGTTTTAAAATGTGTTGATTGAGGTTGATTATATATAAGTATTTACTCTGTCAACTGTATTAACTTTGAAAGTTGAAATCAATCAAAACTTCAAGTTATTCTATTAAAAAAGGAAAAAAAAAAAAAAGAAAATCAAAACTTCAAGTCAATTTCGTAATCTAATGAAAATATTATGAATATAACGTCTAAATTGATTTGAGTTTTAATTGTTTCAACCAGTAATGTTCACGAGTATAAATAAATGTTTAAGGTATTTTTTTTTAGTTCAATGTTTAAAGTATTTGTTTTATCAAATAGGTTTAGAATTGTAATAAAGGGTGAGATAAATATTCAATTGATCAATATCTTAGTATATTTCTATTAACTTTTTTTTTAAAAAAATAATGAGAGTAAAGTTTGAAACATAGACGATGAACAATTTCTTTTGTTCTAGGAAAAAAAAAACAATTTCTTTAGGCCAACCTTTTGTTCTACAGTCCATCTTAGCACTATTTTCCAAGAAGATGGGCACTATACAAATCTTCTTATATATTTCATTAGAAAGAGAAAACAAAAATAATTTTTCTTTAATTATGATACTTTTAATTTTCAATAAATCTTAAACTTAGTTCTTACAACAAAAATTGTTATTATTTTTATTCTTATTAATTTGCTAAATTAGATTAAAAAAATTAAGACCGGTCTAATTTTAATATTTATTGAAAATATATAAGTTAAATTTGGACCTTTAATAGGATGCATCTTAAAGTATAATGACAAACATAACTAAATTAAGTTTCAATTCCTTATCTATATATATATTAGCAACTAATTCATCTACTGAACAAAAAATTAAAATTTGTATTTATTGGAACCTCGAACTTTCAACTTTTTATTTAATAGATTTGTGGATTTTAAAAAATGTTAATAGATCAAAGACTTAGATACAAAATTGAAAATTGAGAGATCTATTAGATATAAAAGTGAAAGTTTCTTATTAGACTATTTCAAAAAAAAAAAAAAAAAAGTTCTTATTAGACATAAATTTAAAAATTTAAGAATCTATTTGAAAATTTTTGAAGTTCGAGGACCAGATTTTTATTTTATTTTTTTTTTCGAAAAATACACTTTTGGTCCCTGAGGTTTGGGTTAAGTGACACTTTGGTCCCGAGTTTTCAAACTCAACAAAAATACGCTTGAGGTCTGAGATAAGGAACAATTTGGTCCCTGTCGTCCATTTTTCTGTTAAACCCTAACGGTAAGTTGACGTGACACTATTATTTTAATTAAAAAAATTAATTTTTAATTTTTTAAATAAAAATATATAAAAATATTAAATATATTATTTTTTTATTATTTTTTTTAAAATTCTCTCTCTTTCTTCTCCATCTTCTTTCTTCTCATCTTTTTTCTCCCTCCATCTTCTTTCTTCCCCCTCCCATCTTCTTCAACTCTGGTGGTCGCCGAATTTTTTTTTTTTTTTGCCTTATTTCTTCTTCTACTCTTCTTCTTCTTTATTATTTTTTTTTCCTTCTTTCTTCTTCTACTCTTCTTCTTCTTTTTCTTCCTTTCTTCTGTTTTTTTTTTTAAAAAAAAGAAGGGAGTTTCGGGGAGGAGGAGTTCCTCCTCCCTGATTCGACGCCAGAATCGGGGAGGAAGAGCTCCTCCTCCCCGAAACTCCCTTTAAAAAAAAATAGAAGAAAGGAAGAGAAAGAAGAAGAAGGGAAGAAGAGAAGAAGAGAAGAAGGAGAAAGAAGGCAAAAAAAAAAAAATCTGGCGACCGCCGCCGCCGCCGCCAGCCGACGGAGGCCGGCCACCGGAGCTGAAGAAGATGGGAGGGGGAAGGAAGAAGATGGAGGGAGAAAGAAGATGAGAAGAAAGAAGATGGTGAAGAAAGAGAGAGAATTTAAAAAATAATAATAGAATAATAATATTTTTATATATTTTTATATATTTTTATTTAAAAAAATTAAAAATTCATTTTTTAATTAAAATAATGATGTCACGTCAGCAACTGTTAGGTTTAACGACAAAATGGACGGCAGGGACCAAATTGCTCTTATCTCAAACCGGGTATTTTTGTTGAGTTTGAAAACTCAAGGACCAAAGTGTCACTTAACCCAATCCTAGTGAGCAAAAGTGTATTTTTTATTTATTTATTTATTTTTACAACATGTGGAGTAGGAAATTCGATCCACAAACCTTGTGGTCAGTACAATTTTATTATATAATTTTCAAAAAAATAGGTACGGAGGGAACAGATCACAGATGGGGCGTCTTTGGCCTTGGCCTGGCCGAGTAGCCCCTACTATAACTGAAATCGGCGCCTTGGGCGAACGAAGATCAACGATTACGACATTTGTGATCGATCAATCTGTTATTCTACCATTCTAGTCTAAATTGTTGCAGTTTGAAGGAAATCGACGCCACAGGTTGAAGAAGATCAAAATGATCGTAATCTTAACCAACACATTTCGCCGGAAAGTAATTAATGGCACAGCCCAAAATTTCGCCGGCCGCCACTGCATTTTCCGGCGAATATTTGCCCTAGCCATCACCGTTGACGAGGTCAAATGCATCTGTGTATAAGTACGCATCTGTTTGTTTAGTTTTTCTTAAATCACTTCTTGTTCTCGATGACTATGGCGGTGGAATGGAATTACCTCTATTATTCTCTCTAGCAGTAGCAAGTACTAAGGTCCTTCTCTGCTGCTGTTGTTGGTGGTTGTTTGCGGGACGGAGATTCGCGTGAGGCTGGGAGGCGAATTCGCGACTCCAATGGAGATCAGAGAGTTGCGAGCATTGTATGAAGCAGAGGATCGGGCCAAATCATGACAATAAACTTGTTGGCTATGGCTATCATCTTTGCTCTAAACAGTATCGTCATCTTCTTCACCAGGTCAAACTCCGCGACGTTATTAGCATTTTTTTGACTCAAAATCTATAAATGTTGCCGAACATTGCGACTAACGTTTGTTTTTCTTCACAGCTTTTTACAATTCTTCAGCAATCTCCGGCGAGTTTAGTACTAAATTCAGAGTGAGATAGGCGGAGTCGGTTCACACAAAATAACAACAAAAGAAGGAAAATAAAGAAAATCACAGAGAAGAGAAAGACACAGTGGTTCCAAGAGAAAAACCCTTATCATTGAATTGAATTCAACTACAGAGAGGGAAGCTACTTATACTGCAAGATAAGGATGAAAAAACTCTTGGAAAAATCTCTCAGTCACGAAAACTCACCTCTCTAACCCTAATGACGAATACAACTGAAAAGGCATGACTGAGGCTTCTAGAAGAACATCTTCTAGATCCTTTTACATCCAATCACATAACAGATTGGGCCTATATCTTGGGCTTTTGCCCATTACAATATAAATGGACCGAAAATAAAACTAAACAACTCAATGGGCTGCCTTAATGTTAACACCCCCCCTCAAGCCAATGGAAGAGGGCTCTCGAACATTGAGCTTGGACCGAAGCTTGAGAAACGACATAGCAGACAGAGGCTTAGTGAGAACATCAGCAATCTGATCAGAAGCTGGTAAATGTTGAACATTTATCTTCCTATTAAGAACCAAATCTCGCACAAAATATATATCAAGCTCAACATGTTTAGTTTTTGAATGCAAAACCGGATTAGCACTCAAGTGCACAGCACTGAGATTATCACACCACAGAATAGGCAATTTAGATAGAGTAATTCCCAAGTCAGAGAATAAGGAACTAAGCCAAACCAACTCAGTTGCAGCAAGAGCCAGGCAACGATACTCGGCTTCAGTGCTGGACCGAGATATTATCGATTGTTTCTTAGAGCCCCACGTAATGAGATTACTTCCAAAGAAAATACAAAAGCCAGAAGTTGACTTACGGTCATCAGGATCAGATGCCCAATCAGCATCAGCAAATCCATTAAGAGAGAACCCAGACGATTTATGCAACATTAAGCCATAATTGTACGTACCTTTAAGGTATCTCAAGATGCGTTTTACTAACTGCCAATGAACATTAGTAGGAGCATGCATGAATTGGCAAGCTTTATTTACACTATAAGAGATTTCAGGACGGGTTAGAGTAGCATATTGTAAAGCACCAACCACACTCCTATATAAGTGGACATCATGAAACAATTCACCATGATGAGCTGATAACAAAGAGCCACTGACCATAGGGGTAGCGATAGGATTCGCATCAGCCATTTTAGTTCTATGCAAAAGATCCATAACATATTTGCTTTGAGATAAAAATAAGCCACCAGAAGGAGGGTAGGATACCTCGATGCCCAAGAAATAGTGAAGAGGACCAAGATCTTTGAGAGAGAATTTCTCATCCAAATCTGTTATAAGAGAGGAAATAGCAGCCATAGAATTCCCTGTGACAATTATGTCATCAACATAAACAAGAATGTAGCAACGACAGTAAGTACCCGAAAGTCGAAACAACAAGGAGGGATCAGCCTTAGAATTTATGAAACCAAGAGAGTTAAGAAACAAACTCAACCTTTCAAACCAAGCCCGCGGAGCCTGCTTAAGGCCATACAAAGCTTTGCGCAACCGACACACTAAAGGAGTTGTTCCTTTAACCTGAAAACCAGTAGGTTGCTCCATATACACAGTCTCAGATAATATTCCATGCAAAAACGCATTATTAATGTCAATCTGACGAATAGACCAATTATAAGACACAGCAAGAGTCAACAAGACACGAGTAGTGGGTTTAATAACCGGACTATACGTTTCAAAGTAATCGATATCAGCAGATTGATGAAAGCCTTTAGCAACTAATCGAGCCTTATACCTAGCAATGGAGCCGTCAGAATTACGCTTAATCTTAAAAACCCATTTACAACCTACAACCTTTTGATTTAAAGGTGTAGGAACAAGATCCCAAGTACCATTTTTAATAAGAGCATTGTATTCTTCTTGCATAGCATTCTTCCAATGAGAACACTTAAGAGCCTCTTTAACATTAGGAGGTTCTATGTCAGTAAAGGTAGCTAGGTAAGCCTTAGGTTTGAATATGCCCCTTTTACTTCGAGTAATCATAGGATGAGTACCTAGAATATTAGACACAGGTAATTGACTAGGCTGATCATTATTGGTGTTAGGCAAAATACTAGTTTGAGAATTAGTATTGCTTTGCCAAGAAGGACCAAAGTCTTCGGGACCATTGTTATCACTAAGAGGTAAACCAGTACTAGATGATGAGGATTGATTACTATGGACAGGCATAGAGATATTACTAACAGATTCACATGAGGAAACACATGATTTGGATATAACAGGTAAATTTTGAGTAACAAATGAAGGAGAAACAGAGGACTTGTTTTGAACAGAAGCAAATGGAAACACATGCTCATCAAATAACACATGCCGAGATATATAAACACAACCATCAGCAGACAAACACTTATAACCCTTGTGAATATGACTATATCCAATGAATGTACATGGACTTGAACGAAAACTAAGTTTATGAGAGTTATAAGGACGAAGGCAAGGAAAGCACTTACAACCGAACACCTTAAGTGAGGAATAATCTAGTTGCTTCTGGAAGAGCTTCTCCAAGGGACTCAATCCACCAAGGACTATAGAAGGTAACCTGTTAATAAGAAATACACTCGTGGAAAAGGCATCATCCGAAAATGTTAGAGGCATAGAGGAATGAGATAATAGTAAGTCCAACATCAACAATATGTCTATGTTTTCGTTCTACTATGCCATTCTGTTGAGATGTATATGGACATGAGACACGATGATTAATGCCATGAGTGTGAAGAAAAGGAATGAAAGGTTTAAATTCAGCACCCCCATCAGTTTGAAGAGAAATAATAGGTTTCCCAAGTTGTTTTTCCACTAGAGTTTTGAATTTAATGAAAGCTTGAAATGCTTCAGACTTAGTTTGAAGGAAATAAATCCATGTATATCGAGAAAAAGCATCCACAAAACTAATGTAATATCTAAAGCCATGAGTGGACAGTTTGTAAGAAGGACCCCATAAATCGGTTACAATGAGTTGTAAAGGTGCAGAATAAGTAGTAGTGGATGGAGAAAAGGGCATAGCATGGTGTTTGCCTATAGCACAAGCATGACAAAAAGACATCATTGCATTAGATGAAATTTGCGGTTTACATGAACTAACACTTGTTTAACAACAGGGAGAGATGGGTGCCCTAAACGTTGATGCCAGACGTCAAGAGACAGATTATTCAACATTTGAACAGAGGAATAAAAGGCAGAAACATCATTTGAAGCAGAAAATTTAGAAGGCAAAACAGAAACAACAGAACTATCATTCTTAGAGTAAGAGACAGTGGTGTTTTGTGATGGCAAAGGCTTTGGCAGGTTGAACTTGTATAATCCTTCATGTAGAGTCCCTCGAAGGAGTGCTCGTCCAGTTGCTAGATCCTTCACAACACAAAAAGTGGGATGAAACTCAAAGAAAACAGCATTATCTCTAGCAAATTGACTAACACTAATGAGATTTTTTGTAATTGAAGGAACATGTAAGAGATTATTCAAATGGAAAACATGATTACTTGGAGAAGTAAAAGAGGCATAACCAAGATTAGAGATAGGCAAACCTGCACCATTGCCAATCAGAACCTGATTATTTCCAGGATAATCAGAACTCACAGACATGTTACTCAGGCTGTTGGTCAAATGATTGGTGGCTCCTGAGTCAGGATACCAGTTACAATCTTGATTATAATTGGGAGTAGCCATCATAGCCTGCATTTGTGGAAATGGTCCACCAACTTGTTGCTGGCCAAGAGTTTGACCAGAGGAAAAACCAGAACCAGAGGGACTGAACTGAGTAGTATAAGCACCAGGCATTGGAACACGAGAGTAACATTTAATAGCAGTATGACCAAACTTATTACATATCTGACACTGAGGTCGATTTCGATTATTCCAGGTTCTTCCACCTCTATTTTGACCAAAATTTGAACGACCTCTACCCCTATTATTACCAAAATTTTGCTGTTGCACATTCTGAGAGGTGTTTTGCACAGTGTTATGTATAGGATTTTGAACAACCAGATTAGCCGAGGGTAGGACATTATCAGGGTTAACAGCACTTTTACTTTCAATCCGACTCTCATGAGTTAATAATAGAGCTACAACATCATGAACAGACTGTGTACCAGTTTTAGCAGTAATAACAGACACCATAGTCTCATACTCAGCCCCTAGACCAGAGAGAATATACATAATATGGTCTTGAACATCAACTTCTTTTCCTATTGCAGATAAGGCATCTACACATTTCTTAATTTTGGAAATGTATTCACTCATAGAGGACCCTCCTTTTTTAATATTTTGGAGTTTCGACTTAATTTTCATAATCTGAGCCAAGTGTCTTGAATTAAAAATTTGAAGCAAGCAAGACCAGATTTCCTTAGCAGATTTACAGTGAAGTATCTGTTCTAAAATAGACTCAGACATAGACCCAACAATCCATGAGGATACGAGTTTGTCTTGCTTTTTCCAGAGTTTAAAGGCAGGGTTAGGTTTACTGACCATTGCACCATTTTCACTTACCTGAATCTTCTCAGGCGGTGGTTCACAATCGTCATTGATATGCTGATCGAGATCATGCCCCTCAAGTGCGGTAAGAATTTGGAACTTCCAAAGGAGAAAATTCTCATCGGACAGCTTAACAGTCGAGATCTTGTTCCCGGGGTTGACCGCTTGGCTACTTTGCGAGCTGCTCAAAACTTCTGAGTTGTTATTCTCAGAGTTATTCTCAGAGGTCTCCATGCGAACAAACAAAATGGGTCGTTAGACGAAGCTCTGATACCAACACAAAATAACAACAAAAGAAGGAAAATAAAGAAAATCACATAGAAGAGAAAGACACAGTGGTTCCAAGAGAAAAACCCTTATCATTGAATTGAATTCAACTACAGAGAGGGCAGCTACTTATACTGCAAGATCAGGATGAAAAAACTCTTGGAAAAATCTCTCAGTCACGAAAACTCACCTCTCTAACCCTAATGACGAATACAACTGAAAAGGCATGACTGAGGCTTCTAGAAGAACATCTTCTAGATCCTTTTACATCCAATCACATAACAGATTGGGCCTATATCTTGGGCTTTTGCCCATCTATAGTATATATAAAAGTGGCTATAGAGGAGAAACTTTCTCTTCCCATTTTGCCCATTATTTTTTATTTATTTATTTTATTTGCAATTATTATGAATATGAATTTCTTATTTATTATTGTCCAATTTCATAGCAAGAATGGAGATGCAACGTGAATGAAGAAAACACTTCAACTTCCCCTAGGACTCTTTATTACCAAATTAATGGTTAAAGAGAGTAACTGAAAAAGAGAAAAAAAAATGATAGGAAAAAGTAAAAACAAGATAGAATGAAATAAATGCTAAAAAATTCTATAGTTTATTTATACCAACAAGAGAGAAGTAGAAAGATAAAAAATGATAGAAAAATGTTTGCAATGCATTGAATAAAATAAATGTTGTAGAATTCCATATTTTATTTATACCAACGAGAGAGAAGTAGGAAGATAAAGAGGCCAACTTTGAGGAAAACAAAATAAAAAAGATAAAAAGATGGAAAAAATAACGTATTCAATAAATGCTTGTGGTTACAAATTTAAGTGTATTTGTTTTCTTCAATAACCCCTTTATATACAAATAAACATATATGGAAACAGAAAGTGAGGATTAGAATTATTTGTTTATATTTTTTAGTACATATTTATTTGTGTTTTTTTTTTTTTAATAATGAAGTTAAAGCTTTCTATAACAAGGGTAGAGTTATTATTATTATTATTGTTATTTTTTTTTTTTATAAAACGTAAATAACATTAAAGAAAAACAACTGTTTCATAATCATTCTCTCTCAAAAGAGGGAAAATCCAGGGGAAAAAAAGGAGCCCAAAAGACTTCTCCCCATTCCCGCGAAAAACCAGACACCTGCGGAACCTCAACATCTTCAGCAATGGCGGGACCGATCGAGGCGTTCTTCGTAACACAGTGTGCTACTGTGTTCAAAAGTCTATTATAATATCTGAACGAGATTTCGTGCGAGGTCACTGTTGTATCAGCGATCGGGGCGTTCTTCACAACAAGGGTAGAGTTATTGATTGATATAAAGTTCGTAAAACTGATACTTTCATTTCATTTTTTCAAAAATATAAATAATAATTTTTTATGTTCTTTTTTAATTCAATCATTGCAGGGTTGGAGAATCGAACCTTTTCTTTTTCTCTTGATTTGAAACCTGTCAGAGTTCATCAGGTTATACTCCAAAAAAAAAATCTAGAATAAATAAATACATCTAGGGGTAGTAATTGTGTTTCATTAAGATATAATGAATTAAATTAAGATATGTGATTATTTTTTTTTTCCTTTTTTTAGACTTCATTTTCATTCACTTTACATAATTCTTTTACATTATTTTGTAATACGCTTCCAATCTATTACACCTTTCTTAATTTTCGTTTTCATTTGAAATTATTCTCACACAATATATATATGTAATTGCTAATCTTTTTTTAGACAATTGCTAATCTTTTTAAAATATATTATATTTAAGATTTTTTCTCATGAGTTGTTTTTGTATCTATACCTTCCTACTAATAATCAAAACACGTTGTTTAAAATAATAATAATAATAATAATAATAATAAATACACTTATTTAAATTTCATAGAGTCATTAAAATTAAGTTAGAATAATATTTATTTATTTAATAAATAATTTTTTAAAATAGAAACCTATTTTTTTAAAAACTTTAAACTACAACTACAAGATTCCACGTGCATCGCTCGTGTTGCTTACTAGTTACAATATAAATGGACCGAAAATAAAACTAAACAACTGAATGGGCTGGCTTAATGTTAACAGGTTCGACAATCAACATCCTAATACAGTGCGATTCGGAAGATTTTTAACCACTTCATTGCAGCCATGG
The DNA here is from genome assembly GCA_017139565.1 of Luffa aegyptiaca. Lineage (NCBI taxonomy): Eukaryota > Viridiplantae > Streptophyta > Magnoliopsida > Cucurbitales > Cucurbitaceae > Luffa > Luffa aegyptiaca. The sequence continues at coordinate 6,191,618 of CM029403.1, read as the reverse complement.
AGAATCAAATGAAAACCTCGCTGGGTGACGATGGCGGTGGTGGTGGTGATAATTAGTTAACCCCTTTTTTTCTTTATTTCCTCTTTTTCTCTATATTTCTGTGAGAATAGAGTTGGGTTATTGAAAGAAATTCTCCAAGTTCCCAATTGCATTATACATACTTACTTTCAACATCTTGATCTTCTACTAATCAAGACAAGATACAACTTCTGATGCCTATTAACTTAGTGGACACTCCATTTGTAGTTTTCATTCTTTTGTATTTCTTCGCCTTAGTTTAAATTGTTTATCTAATTTGCATGTGGGAATTGTACTTCTTTTGGGGTGTTGACATTGACTTTATGGACCTCTGTAGCTTTGTTAGGATATATAAGTTTCAGCAGTAGTATATGAACATTTTAGACCAATGGTTTAAATTTATTCAGTTCATTGAAAAAACGTCCTTAGGCTTATTATGAGTATGCAAGAGATCCAAATTTGTACTGGATAATTTTTCTTCTGTGACTTTTCCTAACTTGCTTTGATTTTTTTTGCAGGACCAATGCTTACTTTTTAGCTTAAACAAGGAATTGAATTGAAACTAATAATGGGTTCTTTGTACCTTGCAAAACTCTTACGAAAGCTGGTCTGTATTACGTTACTTTTCCTTAGAACTTCCTTAGTGCTCAAGGACATAGTCGTACAACCCATAGAAGAGACCCTGTTTGAGTAAGGTCGTGTGTTTTTATTTTTTAGAAAGTCGTCTCTGTATTATGTTACTTTTCATTATTTAGTTTTGTTTTGTATGGTGATTTTCTTGTTCTTTTAGCACTTGGGAGTTTGTGATCAGGACTTGCATACCTTCACTATGGATGAACTTGAGTCGAATATGGATCATCTTGGTATTTGGCTGAAAGCATCTTTGATGGGAATTTGCTTCTCAGAGGATGGATTCGGTGATATATTTATCTTTAATCTTTGAGGGTTTACTGCTTCAAGTAAGCACCGTTTAGCCAGTTAATTTACATTGCTTCTAATTGGAGATTATATTGTAGGATTGTTACAAGAAGACTATTCGTTTTTAACCTTCATAAGCCAAGAGTATGGCTCTGGTGAGTTTCTCTATATCTCTATGTCTGTCTTGCATGCCATGATAAGTTTGGATTTATTTATTTATTTTCTTTTCGGTTTGATTAATACACATCCTATTCCTAGCAATGGTGTGGAGATGAAAGAAAGGAGGAGAGGATATCCCTTGTCTTAGATCTAAAAGAAATTATATTAGAGAATTAAGGTGGTGATTTAGAAACCAAAGATTAAATGGTTTCGGTCTTCCTAGATTTTAGTAGTAGGTTTAGAATTTGGATCTAAATTTAAATAGTTGTTCTAGACATGTTTAGTAATATGATGAAGTAGATACTTCATCAACTTTTAGTTGAATCTCTTATAATTACTATTTTACAATATTATTTAACTTATAATATATTATTATCTACCTCTACATTTTTAAATTTAAAATTTAAAATTTAAAATCCAAAAACACTAAATACAAGGATTTGAATTCGTTCCATACCAAATAGTTGTAGGAATTTATAGTTTTCTCTGATTGACCTCTAAATTTTTAGAATTGAAAATTTGAATTATGTAAACGAGTTTTTTAGCCTTACTCTATAGAGTTTACTTGGCCTTTCATTATTAAGAAACTGTACGCTCATGGAGCTCTTCATGACCAGATTCTCTAACATGTAAGTTGAAATGAAACATTTTTTTTTTTTTTTTTTTTAAATAAGTGCCTACTGCTTGGCACAATTTAATATTTAAATATTCATTTGAGTTTCATAAAAGGAAAATTTGAGTGGTTCTCAACTTTTCACTCTTCCAAAGATTATGTCAAATCCCCCTTTGATTTTAAAACTGAAAACACTTCGGGCCCGTTTGGTAACATTCTCGTTTCTTGTTTCTTGTTTCCAATTTTATTAAGAAATCTAAGCATTTAATAACTATGTATGTTTCTTGTTTCTCATTTTTTAGAAACACTCCCAAAATTTGTATAGAACTTTTGGGAACAACTAAAACTAGTTTCTTCTTTTTTGTTCTTGTTTCCAATTATTTCCAAACATAAATAAGAATATAGGTTTATTATTATTGAATGTATAGGTGTTAGGATTATGAAACTCTATTTTTCTTTATTAAAAATGAAGGAACGGAAACAAGAAACGAGAACGTTACCAAACGGGCCCTTCAATTTTTGCTGGTATGAGCACTTATCTTTTTTATTTAAAAAATGTCAATTATCTTTAATTGGCTTCAATTAGATTGGTCGGTTTCTTTTAGTGATAGTATGAAAAAAACCCTAGCTGAATATAGTTTAGTGGATAAGAATCCGATTACCATCTATAAAATTGATGATTCGATCTCTCATTCCTACCATTGTTGAACTTAAAAAAAAAAAAGTTTGAACCATGATTTATTTATTTATTTTGAGTTCAACAAGATGTGGGTGTGAGAATTTGAACATTTGACTTTTGGTTGTGGTTATAATGTCTTATCGTTGAACGATGATAGTATGGGATACCTCCTAACTATGAGTAGTGTTTTTTTAGAGTTCAACAATATGTGGGGTGAGGGATTTGACTCTAGCATCTTGATCGAGAGCACATGCTTTATGCCACTTGACCTGGTTGGCAGGTAAGTATTATTCTTTAAATCTTTGAATATTTATAAACAGGGGAGAGAAAATTCTCCAAAATACAAATATGTTTCTTTTGTCTTTAAAAGAATGATATATAAGTCATTTTCTGCCATTATTTTGTGTAAAAAAAAACCAGCCAATCACCATTATTCAATGGATAGTACTATTTGTTTATAAAGAAAGCATGTAACCCAAGAAATAATAATTTAATTGATTACTTAAATAGACCTCCAACAATTTTTAAAGACGTATGAAAAAAAAAAAAAAACTAAAAGTAAAAATACAGAAAAATTCGATTAGGTCAAAATTATTGATTTGAAACTACCTATTGTGAAATAATATTAAAACATAAAACTGAGTTAGATTTTGTAAAAAAAACTTTCTATAAGCATATTTTGTTTGATAACTACAAAAAAAAAAAAAAAAAAGTTGTTTGCAAATAAAATTTTTATTGTAAAAATTGCATTAATTTAGAAATCATATTAAAAATAATATTAATTCTTAAAAAAAAAATTAGAGAACTTGTTTGGAATTATGAATTTTAAAAATATTATCTTTTAGAAAAAAATGTTGAAGATTAATAACAAACAAAATTGTTGTTTAATGTATTTTCTTTGATGTCTTCTGAATAAATTTGTCATAGATAATTACAGATTATCTTTTACGTATAATCTTATTTAAATATATTATACATAGTTAAGAACATAATTCAACTGACATCAAACTTGTATCTTCACCAATAGGCTACAAGTTCGAACCCTACATGTCAAAAAAAAGAAAGAAAATATATTTTCATATTGTTTTAAAAAATGTAAAACATTATACGTTTAGATTACTAGTCTATTAAAAAAATATATAATATGAATAGAAAGAAAGAAACACCCCTTACTTCAATTTGACATAGGACAAAGTTTAGTGGTAATTGATATGTACTCTTGACCAGGTTAGAGATTTGAATCATTTCACCCTCAAATGTTGAATAAACAAAGCTAAAATTAGTTTTTTCCGGAAAAGTTTACGTGTGTTTAGTTCAGAGAAGATAATATAATTAGAAAAAAAAAAATTGGATTATTTAAAAATCTTTAAGTGTATGGTTCTCTATATATTATTCTAATTGCGTAAATGTCACTCTCACGTTGGTTGTCTTCTTACGTTATTTTGCGATCAATGATTTTGCAGTTTATTTTTATTATTATTTTTTTTTTGGAAAAGAAATGATTTTGCAGTTTAAAATTAATTTGCATTTTCATTTTTATTCATCATACTTTAAAGAAAAAGGTCCGAAACCAGCCTTTTTGCTTTTGATTTTCTCACAGTCTCGACCTCAATTTCTTACTGTTGTTTTTTACAATGTTTATTCAAGTGATAATTATTTTGGAGGTGAAATGCAAATGTGAAGTATTATTGCGTTTCGAAAAAAAAAAACCAAAAAAAAAAAAATTATGTTCAATTGGATGAAAAGTAAAATATTGTATATAATTTTTCTAAATACAAGCAAACGTGATTAATTAATAGTATTGGAACAAATAGTGAAAGGAAAATTATTGCTCGTTGAGAAATCTTTTAACTAAACTCCATCAAAGTCAAAATCTGTTGCTTTAATTTCTTTGCCACATAATGAGTCATCTAATTCCTTTACAAACATTTTTTTAACTGATAAGAAAACTATTTAATCTTTGACACGAGAATCTGTTTTAATTTTAGTTTGAAAGAAATTAGTCTCAATAACCACACATGAAGATTATCAATGTATATGTGTGAGATGTTGGAGAGATTCCTCGTGAATGTAAGTAACATTAATCTCTTAAGTTTCTTGTCAAAATTATTTATATTGAGAAATTTAGTTAATTAATTACTTCTTTTGTTACAATTAAAGTTGTCGGGCCTTTATGCTTTTGCTTATCTAATTCATTGTAATTTAGGATGGTATAAAATATTAATGTTTATTTTCATGTCAAAAAGAAAATATCAGTAGCCTTTTGCCTTTGTCATGGATTCCTTTTCTGATACAAATGAATAAAACAAAATAAATAATTTATCCCAAAAACCCACATCCAACGTGATAATTGTAGTGAAAATGGACAAAATAAATAATTAAATACTTGACTATTTAACAAAATATCTCCCAAATAGTAGAAAGAGACCAATCAAAATAATACGACTCTATTAAAATAATACAATATAATTCTAATTTAAGTGTACCACATTTTATCAAAGTTGAGCATAATCATAACTAGAGTTGTCTCCTTTTTATTTCTAATAATGTAAAATTATCTGGAAAAAGAAAAAACTAAAATTTAGCAACCCAACCAAAAGAGAGAAAAAACACACACACATGATTAATTTACATATTTAGTCCTATGGAGATAGTTAGACTTTAATTTCTATAGTTTAAAAATTAGAATTTTGTCCCTATAATTTCATAAAACTTTGTTAAAGAACTATATTCAAATTATGAACTGTATTCTAACTTTATGTAAATTATGCGAATTAAAATTGTAAGGTTAAATTATTAAAAATACATTTGAATTATGAGATTGGTTTCAATTATATCCAAAACTTTCAAAAGTTCTATTTTAACCGTTTGAAATTTGTTTTAAAACAATCCCTAGAGACATTTTCTGAACCACAGACCTTTTGGTCGTTGGTACAAGCTTTATGCTATTTTTTTTTTTTTGAATAAACAAGTTTTATGCTAGTTGAACTATGCTCATGTTGACACGAAAAATGATATGTTTACATGTATTTTTATTGTTTTTTCTACATATGTATTTTCTTTTTTGCCTTGTCCACATATGTATTCAAATCTATTCATATAAACAATAGGGGGCTTTGCACAGATAGCAAAAACCGGCAAAAATATAGCAAAATTAGCAAAAAAAAAAAAAATTATTTGCGGAAATAACAAAAAACACGTTAAACTACGAAAATACCCTTAGTATCTTCAATAGTCTGTCAGTCCCTATTATTGATAGTCACTGATAGACTTCGATTAATCGGAGTCTATCAGTGATAAATACTGATAGACTTTGATGATAAGGTTCAATTAATCGGAGTCTATTAGTGATAGACACTGATAGACTTTGATTAATCGAAGTCTATCAGTGTGTATCACCGATAAACTCTGATAATTATAATCTATAAGTTTTTATCGTGTTTAATTCAAGCCTATCAGTGATAGTCACTGATTGAAAACAATTTAATTCAAGGCTATTAGTTCAGTTTAATTCAAGGCTATCAATTTCTATCCATCAGTTTAATTTAAGTCTATCAGTGATAATCACTAATAGAAAACCGTTTAATTCGAGGCTATCAATTTCTATCACTGATAGAAATCAATTCAATTCAAGACTATTAGTTTCTATCACCGATAGAAACCAATTTAATTGAAGTTTATCAGTTTCTATCCGAAATAAATTTAATTGAAGTTTATTGACTTGTATCACTGATAAAAATTAGTTTAATTCTAATCTATCATTTTCTATCGATAATAGAAATCAGTTAATTGAAGTCTATCAGTTTCTATCCTTGATAGAAATCAGTTAATTATCAATTAATTGAAGTCTACCAATGATTGTTACTGATAGAAATCAATTTAATTGAAATCTATCAGTAAAGTACTTTCCATTGCAATTCATCTCGGTAATTAGAAACTCATCCAAAATTATTATACTACAATCATAAATTGAACAAAAATTTTAAGTCTCTTGTGGTAATTAGAACATAAAATCCAAAAATAACCATTACGAACAAGCGACTCTTAATCAACAATATAATTTTTAAAGCCTAGCACACAAGCTTCGTGACCACCACCATAAAATTGCTATTATTGTATTCTTTGTATTTCATTATCTATCAATTATAGCCCTGATAGACTTCGACCAATGATAGTCAGTGATAGACTACGATTAAGTAGAGTATATCAATGATATACTTTGATATACCTATACAAACACTCACCAAAATTGCTATTTTTGTATTCTTGCATTCTTGAATTAAAAAGAAGGCCAACAAGAGCTTAGTTCAATTGACATAAAGTTGTACCAATCATAACAATACCTTGTGGGAAGAATAATAAAAAGCAAATCAAATAAAAAAAGAAAAAGAAAATGCACAACCTAATAAACTACACAGAAGAGGGAAAAAAATCATATTAATCACACAAGAACTCCACCCTCATAAATGCACAAAAAAAAAAAAAAAAAAAAGAAAGAAGAAGAAGAAGAAGAAATCCTATACACAAGAAAGGGTAAATGGGAAGGGAGAGGAAGAGAAAGGTAAAATGAGAATATTCTAATTTTTTTGCCATATTTGCAATTCTTTTTACTTGGTGCTAAATTTGCTATTATAAATAATTAATTTACCACCCACTGCAATTACTCTAAACAATAATGCATATGCAAATGAGTCACTTTTTGTCTATAAATTTAATGAAAAAAATTCAAGTTTGTTTTGAAACAAACTTCAAACTTTCAAGGCCAAAGCGAGCTTAGCTCAGCGGTAATTGGCATGTACCCTCGACCATGAGGTCAGAGGTTCGAATCCCCCCACCCCCAAATGTTGATGTAATCGAAAAAAAAAAAAAAAACTTCAAACTTTCAAGGACTAAAATGAAATTTTTGAAAGTTGGGTTTTTTTTTTTAATAATTTAACCCCCCTTTTTTGAGAGAATAATTTAACTCTTTTTTTTTTTAAACTAATAATTTAACCCATTTGTAATTTAATCCAATCGTACATGTAATTTGATATAATCATGGGAAAGAAATTACAGGTGGTGAAAAATGGGAGTACTTTACTGCAACGGCATTGATATACTTAAATTGCAGAGGGCATTGTCTTAATCGAATCGGACCCAAACATTCACGATTGCAGTTGATTTTTTGGTCCCATCTTTGTTCAAATGGTCGTGGAAATGGAATTTCTCTACCATTCCCACCTCCTCCTCTCATAGTGAAAGTAAAAGTCTCCGTTAGGGTTCATGGAAGCTTCCTTCTGAGGTCAGCATGGGTTTCTTAATCTTCATCTCTTCTTCTTCTTCCAATTTTGTCAGTCTTTCTTTTCTGTTCTGCCCCATTTTCCTGTTTTTGAAGCTGAGTTCATAGTAATTCGTCTTGTTCTTCTCTTCCCTCTACGTAGAAACTGGAAAGTTCGAGGTTGAAGTTGTTTTTATCAATTAGATAATGGAGAATCCTGATCAGGATCAGCAAGATCCGAGGTATGACTCATCTGGGTATCTTTCACTTTAATAGTTATCGTGCTTTTGGCTCTGGTTTTCAGTGCTTGAAGTGATTTTAGTTCGTGGGTTTTCTCTTAGTTAGTGTTTCTCTACGTCTTAGTTTAATTTTTCTGTTGTAATTTGAGCTTGTGTAACCCAGTGATAGGTGGGTTGGTCTTGAACAAAGTGCATAAGATTTGAAAAATGTTAAGTAACTTCTTCTGTATTATTCTGGAGTATGAATTACTTGTTTGCCGTCCTCCAGAGTTGAGTGATCGATTTTTTTTTTTTGTAGTTTAATTTGCTTAATATCAATAATGGCAGGCGCACACCGCTGTGTATAGGAAAAAATTCTTGCTTTCTTTATGTTTATATTTGGCCTAATCTTTTCTCACCCAGTTTTCACATGTTCTTTTCGTTCTTTTTGCATTTTGATCGAGTACTTTTCTTTTTTCTTGTACCATCCCATTCCTTTAGCATTTTAACTCAAGGATGTAAGCGACTTTGTCTCAAAGCTAAAGATTGAGAGAAATTTTATGGATAGGACATACACACAAGAGAAATGGAACTTAAGGTTTATATCTTAGATTTAGATCAGATGCAACTTCTTTAAATTAATGTTTAAATTTAAAAACATCATACAATTTTATGGGTTATTATTACTACTACTCTTTGCAAAGATAATTTTATGGGTTATTGTGAAAATGAACTGAACTCGTACTCTGGCAGTATGTTTGGTTATAGTTCTTTTTTTGAAAAAGTATGTTTGGTTATAGTTAAATGCTGAAGTGCCTGTGATTGAAGTTGAGCATTAAATTAGGTTACATTCTTTACTTCCTCGCTTTTTTTCCTCCCCTCCTTGTTGCCTCTCTGGTATGCGTGTGTTTTAATGATCATTGGTGTATCAGGAGTGTTCCTGGTGTGGAGGACACAACTGCAATGACTATCGAGTTTCTTCGTGCTCGACTTCTATCGGAAAGATCTGTTTCAAAAAGTGCAAGACAAAGAGCTGATGAACTAGCAAAAAGAGTTCAGTGATTGTTTATTCTTTTTTGTTGGTTTTCGATGCCTTCTGTCTCATGTGGTTGATTTGGAAATATTATTTGTTTACTATAGGTTGCAGAACTGGAGGAGCAGCTAAAGATCGTGTCTCTTCAAAGAAAGATGGCTGAAAAGGCCACAGCAGATGTACTTGCTATTTTAGAAGATAATGGTGCTAGTGATATTTCTGAGACACTTGATTCAAACTCTGACCATGAAACACCATGTGAATCAAAAGTTGAGGATGACCATGCAAGAGAAGATGTGAACTCCAGTTCAATACGAAGGAGAAAGGAACATGAAGAATATTCAGGTTCTGATATTGACACTTCTCCAGTGCTAGGTGGAAGCCTGTCTTGGAAAGGACGCAATGATTCACCAAATACTCGTGAGAAGTACAAAAAATTTTCTGTAAGAAGTCGAAGCAGTTTTACTTCTATTGGTTCTTCTTCACCAAAACACCAACTTGGAAGATCTTGCCGCCAGATAAAACGTAGAGATGCAAGGTATGCTAAAGCTGTTTATTTTTGTCCTCTAATTGTGAAATTCCTGTTGACTTGGATCATCTGTAAAAGACTTTAGGTTATTGTTCTTGGAGACAAATTGGCATTTTGGAGTGACTATTTTCCAAATTACTGAAATGAGATTTTGGATAGATCTGAATTTATTTGTCATAGTTATTCCAACCTCTACATTGATTTGCAAGACTTTCAATCTTGGAAGGTGTTTGTAGATGCAAAGCACAAAAAAAAGTGTTTACAAAAAGAATAGTCTGAGCACAGGAACTCATGGAACAAAAACAATTTTTTTAAGAAAGGTTCCAATAGTTGAGAATAAAAAATTATTGTGAACCAAAAATGACTACAATCTTTAAAAATTTCCTATTTTTCTATAGCTAGACACTCGAAATAATCACAAAGAAAGTCACTTGTCAAGACATTTGTCTCACATTTTCAAACGCAAACTAGAAAAGTGACACCTCTATGACACATAATCCAAGTTTTCTGATGTCCTCTTGCAGAATGCGCAACACTAGGAACCGAAAACCATAATGACGATCTTTGGATAACCATAGTGACGATTTTTTTTTTTTTAAAATGAAAAACCAACTTTCATTGAGAAAAAAATGAAAGATAAGTTCATGGTGGTGGTCCTCCCAAAAGCAACATAGGAGGAGAAAACCTTATCTTCTTTGGGATTTAAGCTTTACAAAGATGAGCAAAAAGGGGGACTTTTCATGTTTTCTTAAAATAAGTTAATTAAAGAATTCATATTGTCCATGTGTGATACGAATGCTATATCATGTTAGATAGTGACTCCTATAAATTGTTGGGAATGTTACAAAATCTACCACCAAATTGTTAGGGTTAAACTCTTAGTTGTTTAATTATACCCTTATAAGCAATATAGTAATGTCACTCCTACGTTAAATCTGTTAACTTTTCTTTTTTTTTTTTGATAGGAAACAAACCATTTCATTGATGTATGAAATAGATACAAAAGATCAACCTATCATAGGTATTACAAAAGATATCTCCAATGGGATGTGAGTGATGAGAGGGAGTAATTACAAAATGTGGGGATGTGTCTACTCCAAAAAAGAGCAAGGAAAGTAGTAGATTCAATAAAGGAATAAGTGCTTTGGTTCCTATCAGAGAAGATCCTAGCATTCCTTTCTAGCCACAGGTTCCATAAAAAAGCATACAAAAAATTCAACCAAATGAGCTTTTTATCCTTCCTAAAGGGGTGACCAAGAATAGCAAAAGATATAAGAGTGTGGATATCTCGCCGGGCCGGGCAAATTGCCATCCAAAAGCTTGTTGAAGGTAGGACCAGTAAGCAGAGGCATATTCACAGCTACTGAAAAGGAAATCTGTTAACTTTTCTATGACACTTATTGACATTTTTTCTGGTAAAAACTATGAAATCAGGGAAAAAGAAGAGAATTATTCCTGGCAAATCTTTTCTTCTATTTCCTGGCAAAAACTAGTATGGGAGAGAGAGCCCTTCCTCTTGTTTCTTTTATTTTCTTGACGTTCTCAAACTGCCCATTTAACCATTTCATACTAATCTCTCTCGCAAGTTAATCCATTTTGTTAATCTTAATATGTTCTTATGTTGCCCCTTCTCCTACAAGTGATGGTGTTCAATCCTACAAATCCTTTGAATCTCCTAGCACTTTCCTGATAATTTGCAATGAGCAATAGAGCAGGTTCTTTGTTGTCATCCTCCAGAAAAAATAAATCTACTTGTCAATATGATTATAGGTTTCTGTTGGATACTTGAATGGAAAGGAATAGAACTTCCGAGACTCCTTTAGGGAGAATGGTGTGTTTTTGGGGATAATATGAGGATCTTGACCTCTCTTTGGTGCTATTCCGAAAACATTTTTGTAACTATTACTCTTTCGTTATATTTACTGATTGGAATGAGTTTTTATATGCTGTACTCCTTGGTTGTTAGATAAGATTGCTTGTGCCCTTCTTTTATATTCTTTCTTCGGCAGAGCATATGTATCATCTCTTATCTTAAAAAAATTACAACTTAGTTAGAAGTTAATGTTGGCTCAAATAATATGTAGAATAAATAATCTTTTCTTAAATCCATCCTTATCATTCTAATATTGATGAATCCATCAATTAATTAAGAAATTCAGTACTCATTAGTCATTCTGACAGGCTTACCTAGACCTGTTTGGCTCATCTCATAGCGGCCAGAGATGATAATTGGGCTCTTCTACTATGTCATAGATCGTTGGGCTCTTCTACTATGTCATAGATCGTTAAAGTGTGTTCAATCATTTGATAAGTGCCAAAGAGATGTTGTAGAGTTGTGAACACTTTTTTGAACTTTGTACTTGAAACATTAATTAATATTTTTGCTTACCAGACCACTAGATGGGGAGCAAGAGCTCAAATCTGAGGCACATGTGGATAGTTCTCAAGAGATTGCACCATCTACTTGTACAGAAGACTCTCGAAATTGCTCTGGAAATGGGCACAAGATATTGAGAGATGGCTATGAACCTCATGGAAAGACACGCTCAGGTTCTTCAGAAGTTCTTAATAGTGTAGGAGATAAAGATCAAGATCACGATTTAGATGGGTTTGAAAAAGTAAATGATATGGAGAAGGCATTGAAATGTCAAGCACAACTCATTGATCAATATGAAGCAATGGAAAGGGCTCAAAGAGAATGGGAAGAGAAGTTCAGAGAAAATAACAACAGTACTCCCGTATGTTCCATCAGAAACTGATTACTTGTGACAGTTGACTGTTCCTTTCTTTTATCATATCCACGATTTAGTTGAGGTTCCTATGAAAGTTGTGCTAGGATCATGCATTCCCTTTTTCTTGTCATCTACCTTATCCGATGAGCACTCTTTGTTATACTGGTCATTTTTTTCTTCAAGTCTCTCCTGTTTAGCTAGATAACTTCTATTAAATTTAGTGATGCCTGCCCTTTTCTTTTTTCTAGTAAGAAGCTTAAGTACGTTAGCAAACATGAATTTTCATGATATCATGAATAAGTTTTCATCCTCAGAAGAGGAGTATGAATAAGGAAATTTATGGGATTACATAAAGTTTGTTTTCTTTGTTCTTTTGTAACAAAAAAGGGAAGCCATTGGCCTAGGCTTTTATTGTGTGACAACCATGTTTTAAAGTCTATCCCATCAGACGTGTTTTTGCACCAAACCTTGATTTTTTGCACCGGATTACCAGCTTTAAGAGAATCATGTCCATCTAAAGTATCTTTCTCCTCGTACTAGTCTGTAAATGTTAGAACATTGTGGGATCGTGGGTGGTGGCAATTTGTCCTCTGGTTTTGAGCAAATTACATTGTTGTATGCACAGTGACACTTTCTTTAACAACTTATTCTTCTCTCTTGGTTCATTGCTTGTGTAGGATTCTTGTGACCCTGCAAACCATTCAGATATTACTGAGGAAAGGGATGAGATCAGGGCTCAAGCCCCGAATCTGTCTAGTGATGCTTTTCTTGCAAATGAGGCAAAATCACAGGTTGCAGTCGATTGTGTCACTCAAGATTCATCCCAAGCTCAAACCAATGGCCTTGGCCCATCTTTGTGTGCTGATATGGAAGACTTGCAGGATCAGAATACGAACAGCATTTCTACTTCACGATCACTTGAAGAATTTACCTTCCCTATGGCTTATGTAAAGCAATGCCAAGAAAGCCAAGAAAATAGTGAACAAGAACCTTCATGTACCTCCCAACTCAATCATGGGCTCCCTGAAAGGCCATTGTCATCTCACAGTGGTATCAATTTCTGTGAACAAGAAACTCCACGTGGTAATAATGATCTTTATGCATTGGTGCCACATGAACCGCCTGCATTAAATGGTGTACTAGAGGCACTTAAACAAGCGAAGCTATCATTAACAAAGAAAATCAACAAATTACCCTCTGTAGAAGGTGAATCAATTGATAATTCCATTGGAGCCCTTTCTGGACCAAAAGTTGGGGACAGGTTAGAAATCCCTATTGGATGTGCTGGGCTCTTCAGACTTCCAACTGACTTTGCTGCTGAATCTTCTTCTGAAGCGAACTTCCCAGGTTCAAGTTCTCAGTTAAGATTGACAACTCAATATACTGGTGAGGGTGTTGCATTATCTGCAAATCATCAATTTCTCCCTGGTCATGATGAAATGGAGGATAGATCAAGTTTTCTAAGAGATACTCGTTCTCTAAGAGATGCTCGTTTACACAACAGAAACTACCACTCTGGTTCGGGTTTCACCCGAGATGGATTTCTGACTGACCATTTTCCTGAGAATAGATGGAAAAATCCAGGCCAGAAGCATCATTTTGACCCATACTTCGATGCAGTTCAACCCTCTCCCCATGTACACAACTATCCATCACGTCCAGTATCCTCAAGCATACATCCCAATGATAGTTTTTTAAGAACTTTTCCTGGTCGGAGCGTAGAAATGCCTCCGGCCAACCAATATTCATTATATGATGATCAATTTAGGCCAAATATGTATAGATAGCTGCATGTAGTTATAAGTATAGACATGTGATACATTCTTCAGGTTCCAGGAGAGGTGTCTTCTTCTGCAACAATAGACTTGTGTACCTTGGAAGGCCATTTCTACAATCTCTTGGTTTCTGAAACTTGCTGGTAGGAAATTTGGCCTTAAAAGGAGATTTGATCTTGTATCATACTGTAAGTTTGTAATATCATTAGTATTTGTCCTGTAACTTGAGATTGTTCTGCCTTAGACATTAGGCTATTTTCACTTTTCCATACATCAAATAAACTATTTGATATTTTGATTCTTACTCTCATTTGGGACTGACTTTTCAGAATTAGTTCACATCGAAGGCTCAAAACTTGTGTTTGTTTAAATGTCATCAGAAGTTCATGAATTCCTTAGATTCTGTAGGACACTTGTTTTTGCTTTTTCTTTTGATAGCCAAAGTATCGCCTCTGACTTGCATATCGAGAATAGTTTAAATGTTTATGATTATGACCTACTTTGTCAATCTCTAGGGAGACTCGCCCACTCAAGGATAGCTCCATGAGACCACAAGAGTTTTAAGTTATCAGATATTTAGTTTGAGAAGCTTAAACTCATTCTAGGCTCCTCACCACTAGGTTTTCTCGAGTGCGAGCCACACTCTTAACCATATATCTGCAAACTCACACCATTGCTCAAGAGCAGCTCTATAAGGCAAGGGCTTTAAGTTATCTAGTTTTTAATTTGGAAGCTTTAAGTTCATTCTAAGTCCTTACCCCTTAACGTCAGGATCTCCTGGGAGCATCGGTTGAACATTGTTGAGATTGCCTATTGAAGTTGAGGCAGAGGTACTTATTTTTTTCTTTTAGTTAACCACGTGTGGGGTGAAGATTTGACCCTCTTGGTCGAGGGTTGTGAATCAAAGCAGCTCTGATACCAAATGTTATGAAATCAAAGTAGCTCTGATACCAAATGTTGTGAAACTCCCAGGAAATGTATCTAACAACCTTGCTGAAAAACAAGACCTTTAGATCTCAAATCTGAAAACCCCAAAACCGATTTGAAAATCAACCCAAGGAAAGTAAAAACCGGATTACCTTGTCGATCAAATATCTCAAGGCAAGAAACTTGCTTGAGATTCGAATCACTCCACAAGCATGATTGATCAAGTCAAGCTTGAATGATTCTCAGCATGCAACCTAAACTACATAGAATTGCAAAGAAACTTAGCACTAGGCTAAAGGAAAAGCTCAAAGGCTCTTTTTACTACATTTCCAAGTCTTCTTTTACAATGGAATTACATGGCATTATATAGCCTTAAAATTGAAACCCTAGACCTTCAATGAGGTATATCAAGAGTTGTAACATTCCATCTTTATGACAATAATCAGCCATTAAGTAAATGTAACCTAAAACATTGATAACAAAACTTAAAACTGAAAATTACATAGAAACACCCTTAAATCCGAGAATTGAAAATCCCATCAACAAACTATGTCTTGTAACCTCCCAAAGTATAAATGAAGCCTCACTTGAAGTATCTTGAAGTTCATGTTCCATAAATGACACTTTGAATTGTCTTCAATGAAGCTTGAGTGCATTTAATGAATCTCCATTTTGAAGCTTTTCTTTAGTTTTGGATAGTATGGTAGGATTCATATCAATATATTTTTTAACCAATGGAACTATATTCAAGTTGACTTAATCGTTATTTTCTTGTCTTATCATAAATTGTTGTCCACAGCTTCACACTTTCTTTCTTTTTCTATAGAAGTTCTATTATTGTATTGATGTGTGTATTTTAGACTTTCCAAACCTAACCCTTTTTTTTCCGTTCAACAACTTATTTTGAATAGGAGATTCGAATCTCCGATCTCTTGGTCGAGGGTATGGGTTATGCTCACTTTGACTTTCCAAACCTAACTAATGCTTGCATTGATGTCAGTATTTTTTTTCTAAACTCTATTTTGTGTGAAATTAATGATCAAACCAACCCCTCAAAATTAAAGCTGAAAATAGATACTACAATAGGCACGTGTAAAATTATCTCTATTCATAATATTTATTTCTTTAGGAATAGTTATGACCAACAACCTAGTTAGTTAAAATGTTGTGCTATACATATCAGACCATAGTGAAAGCTCTTAACTTTTAAGAGCTTGAATTATATGACTTACGAAAATTATTGTTCTCGAGCTCATAGTTTTGAAAGGAAAAATTAATAGACTAATTAAAAATAAGAATTTATAAGAATCAATAAGCCATTAGGCATTCTAAAAAAAAAAAAAGCCATTAGGTATCTTCCTAAGCCTAACTGAATTGGATATCTCAATTTTTTTTATTTTTTATTTTTATCTTTTTTGAGTTTGATTAGATATGTCAATATGTGTTTATATGTAAATAAGAATATTCAAGCGGTGTCATTGAAAGGGCACTTTATGCGCCAATAAGAGCGTAACTCAATTAGTATAAGTCTTGTACTAATGACCAAGAAGTATGTGGTTAGGATTCTTCACTCCACATGTTGTAAAAAAAAAAAAAAAGACAAAGCACTAATTGACATTGACATTTTCAAACTCCCATCCAAGATATTTTCTACAATCAATATGATATTATGTCATAGTTTATTGGATAACCTTACATATTTTAAATGTCTATTTGTTTTCTACCTTGGCAAAGATGTTTTATGGGGTGGGGTAGGTAGCACCCAAAAGATCATTTTCTTCTATTCATTATTTTTATTTTTATGTATTTATTTATTTTTGTAATAGAGAAAAATATGTCTTTTTTTTTTAATCAGAAAAATATGTCTTAGACCATGCTTTTACTTCTATTGAATAGACATGCTTTGATAATACTTCTAAAAATATTTTTTCTTTCCTATAATTTCATTGAAATAATATTTAATTCCTTAACTTTGGTTTGTAACAATTTAATCTCTTTTGGTATGAACATTTTAGTCTTGGTAGTTTAAAATTAGTAACAATTTAATCTCTACCGTTAAAAAACTCATCATAATTAAGCATATATTTTTATTATGTAATGATTTAGTGTTCGAGGTTTATAAACACATTTGGTTCTTCATCAATTTATTGATTTACATATTTAAGGAATTTCATTAAATCATTACAAACACTTTTTGTAATAGAGATTAAATCGTTATAAACTGTGAACTACAAGACTTAAATTGTTACAAATTTAAAAGTACTGGGACTAAATCTTTTATTATGTAAAGTCTATCGACTAAATCATTACTTCAATAGCTAAACCCTAAATTAAAATTGTAGTTCCAATATATAGGATAATGGCCCTCCTACAAATAAGATCTTAAATCTCTAACTATTTATCATCTTACAAAAATTACAAGTTTGAGCCTCATAGTAATATTTTTCAAAGAAAGTATATCATTATCCTTTTTAATTTCTTTTTGGATATTGACATTGTCAACTTGGGGAAGCACTCATTTGTCAACAGCTACATATTTCGGATTGGACCCAAATAAAAAAGTTACTTTACCACCCACCAAAAATATTTTTTTTTTAAATAAATAAAATTCTTATCTTAAAATTTAAAAGTGCTTTTTTAAATTAAAGTAATGTAAACTATTTCTTTAAATAAGTTTTTCTTTTGTAATAAAAAACTAATATAGGGAAATGACGTGTTGTAATCTTGATGATGACATGTGACCAAGAATTATGCCAAAAAAAAAAAAAAAATCCAAACAATTCCTTTTTGTTAGTTCAACAACATTTGGGAGTGTGGAATTCGAACATCTGACCTCTGAAGGATCATGTCCATTACTAGCTCAACTTTGACATCCAAACAATTCTCCCTTCGTTCAGGTAAATATTATAATTATAACAACAACGACACCTTACTCACCTTTTAGTTTTTTTAGAAAAATATATAATGATTAGTCAAATTATTTCTTCACAAAATGATAAATATGTTTAGATTTGCTTAGACTAAATTCTTGCCCTCAGTCAATTTTTTTTTAAAAGAAAAACTTTAGCAACATCTTGGAGTGGAGATTCAAACTTCTAATCTTTTGATCGAGGATTAATATCTTGATCAACTAAAAAAAATAAAATTGATCCTTTAAGAGATTTAATTATTGACCCTCCTAGAGATTTAATTTACCTAAAAAATACTAATTATTTAATTAAAGAAAAACTAAAGACTTGATTTACCTAAAAGAAATAAAAGATTTAATCGCTTTATATTTGTTTACTCTTCCTCTCCCTACAAAAGAAATCTTTTATAAAATAAATTTTACTTTTAAATTTTGATTATAATTTAAGATTATCATTAGGTATCATGGACTCGAAATTAATTTTATTTTTTACTAGAGTTATTATTGATAGTAGTGATCGAGTTGAAAGTATATTATGGCAAGAAATATATGAAACTAATGAAATTAGCATAAATTTTTTTATTAAAAATTTTATATATTTTTTTTTAGGAAAAAAATTGTATATTATAGTAAAAAGGAAGAAGAAGAAAGAAAAATTTGATTAAACCTTTGCTTTTGTTATAAAGGCAATTTAGGAGTTCACAAAGGTGATTAATTTAATTAAGGGGTCCCTATATTAAAAGTCCTCACTATAATCAAGTCAATTTATAAAGTCACCACCCTCATTTTTGATAGGATGAAATTTTTTTAAATAAAAAAAATGGAAACACTAAAAATAAAAAAAAGGTAATATTCGATTAACTAGAACATCGGATGGTCTTAATTAAACAAATCAAGTGTTTTGTCAAACCCTTTGATTTTATATGAGGAGACTTTTGTTAACTATATTTATTACCTTGTGTATTTAATCTTAAATGGTTTAAGACACTAATATATACCATCTCTATATATTTTTAGAATACAACACCTTTGAATCTTTTGTCAATTATAATTTAACTACAATTTTTTTAATTATTATTTATATATTTATATATTGTTAACAAAAATATGACTCGGTGGTTAAGACGTCATTTCCTGTCATGAAAAAAAAGTTTAAAATTTTCACTCAAAATTGTTGTACTAATAAAATATCTGAAAATATGTTAACAAAATAGAGGTGGAGTTGATTTTTAAGTATAGAAAATGATTTTAAAGACAAGTTTTCAAACAAACTTCCAAATTCACAATTTGCCATTTTTGGAGGGGCAATGGTACAAAAGCTTTTTGCTTATAATGGATTCCAAAATTCTAAAATCAAAGTTTCCACCATTAAAACTCCCACCCCCATAAATGAATTAAAAATATATATATATATAGTACCTTTAGATTGAAAATATGCCCCAATTGGTTGGATTGAGACACATGGACTAGTAGCTATTGAACTAAAAGAAGAAAGGGAAAAAAAAAAAAAACAAAAACAATTACATCAATATGACAAAGATTGTATTTTAAGTTGAATTTAGTTAAACCTCACCTATATCTCTCTCTAAATTCTTTTACCATAAATGACATTTCTACTTTGGAAAGTTATAGATTAAGGATCAAAGTCAACGACCATCTCTTGGACAAATTTTAAATATTATTATTGATGGCAGGTTGTCAAACATGTCCTTTTTGTACATAGTGTCATTTTTTGGGTCTTCTCTTCCTTCGAAATAGAGGATTCTTGTGAGACAAACATTGCTAGTAGAGACTTATTAAAATTGTTTCCTGAAAAAAGAAAAAAGAAAGAATGAATAGACGAATGATCCTCATCCAGTATTGAAAGATATAAGAATCATAATTAGTATACCGCCTGAATTTTGAAACTTCACTCAAAAGAAGTCAAATACGAAACAAACTTATCTCTTTTTCGGATAAAGTTGTTCGAATTTAAGTGCTTCAAACAATGTAAAGTTTAATAAATCATTATCTTGCCTTAAAGAATAAGACTTAGACTTCTCACGTTCAAGATATTTATTTTTAGATCGGAGTAATAACACAAACACAATATATAAAATATCAATTAACCATTGTTTTCTAAAGCAAATTGCAAGCTTTAATCATTTTTAAACCTGAACCAGAGTGGTAGTTTCTGTTGTGTAAACGAGCATCTCTTAGAGAACATGTATCTCTTAGAAAACTTGATCTATCCTCCATTTCATCATGATCAGGGAGAATTTGATGAGTTGCGTGACACCAGCATGTGACCTTCACGTGACACCAGCAGTGAATTTGTATGAGAGGGGGGAAGACATGGCCTGTAAGACAGAAAAAACTGCACACCGGTGTAGTGCTTGCCACACAGCCTCTGATGCTTAAGTCAAAAAGCTGAAGGAAGCGAGCAAGAGAGTAAGAGGAGGAGTAGGGTTCAAAGAATGAGTTTCGGAATCCCTTCTTCAGTGACGAAGAAGGGTTTAAATACATTTTTCTATCTTCTAGGTTTTCGGGGGCGATTCTGGCTGAACCAGGTGGAAACGGGTGTCCAAAAGCACCAAGGACCAAACGGAGGCGAAAAGACTCGGCCTCGTCCTTGGCCCGACTCTCTAGCCTGTTTCTCCTTCAGGGTCCGTTTTCTGGTCCTGTTTTCGGGCTCGTGCCACTTACGTTTGCTCCTTGAATTCTGAAGTGGTCAGAATTATCTATAACAAGTATACTGCATGAATTTTGAAACTTCACTCCAAAGAAGTCAAATACGAAACAAACTTATCTCTTTTTCAGATAAAGTTGTTTCGAATTTAAATGCTTCAAACAATGTAAAGTTAAATAAATCATAATCTTGCCTTAAAGAATAAGATTTGACTTTTCATGTTCAAGATATTTAATTTAAGATCAGAGTAATAACACAAACACACTAAAATATCAATTAACCATTGTTTTCTAAAGCAAATTGCAAGCTTTAATCATTTTTAAAGCATGATTACCATTTCTTTAAAAGCAGAAAATTCAGGCAGACAACTTGACATATAAAATGAAGGCAAGTAATTGAAATTTGTTTTTCCCCCATTTCTGTTGCTCAATTAATACTTAGTTAATGGTGGTTTCTATCAAAGTCTAAACAGATTTGATTCTTCCTTTTAAAATATCATAAGAAGATTCCATTTTCCAACACTAGTTGTTATTTCAATTCCACTCTCCCAGTGATTCCAATTTAAAACTGATACAGTAGTGGTGGGTTTTGGGTTTCTCTCTCAATCTCAATCCAGTGCCAAAATTCTCCAAATGGGTTCTCTCTTTTTCAGTTTTTGCCAATTCCCAATTCCTCCACCATGGTTTCAATCTTTTTCTCTGGGATTTCTGCACTCTCTCCCACAATAAAACAGTCACTATCTGATATCGACACCCACCAGTTGATCAACTTTAGTTAAGCCTCCCACTTCCGTGCAAATTAATTCAAAATTTTAGCCTCTTTTTTCCTTTTTCCATGTGGGTTCGAGCGTTTTCCTGACATGATTCATCATGGGAATCGAGTTTCGTTCTAGTTTCGGCGTGAATGGGATTGGAAATTTTCCTGACGAGGTTGGAGCTGCTCAAGTTAGCACGGTTTTAGTTGGCAATAGAAGACACTGTTGAATTGCAGAAACTGTTTTCATTGGGAAATTTTGAGTTTCGATTGGTACAGAAAGGGAAATTTGAGTTGAGGAGAAGAGGGTATTTGGAGAATGATGTCTTCAGGGGTAAATTTGGTGATGACTGTGATTGGATTCACTGTTAGCACTTTGTTCATCGTGTTCGTCTGCACAAGGCTTGTTTGTGCTCGGATTCATCTCAATGCTTCAAGGCGCTCCTTCCCAATCGCTTCTAGATCCGATCTCAGTGGGGTGAGCCTGTTTTTCTCTTATTTAATTTGCTTCCAGATTTGATATATATATATATATATATATATATTTCTAATTTTGTACTGGTTAGTTGATGTTCGTTTTTGTTGGTCGCCAAGCAAAAGGAGAGCTAATTTGTTTACCTTTCTGGGTTTAATTTGGTTTACTAATTCATATGCCATATTTATCACTGGAAAGTGGATATGATTGCCTCTCTACATTATAGTTATAGTGCCACCACTTAGAAACTTGCCTTTCTGCCATTTTAGTTGTCAGTTTCAGCCTTCATTTCAGTTTTACTTTGTTTTTATTTTTTCCCTTCTTTTTTGCTCTCTCTTTTTGGTCTGCTGGGGTCAATTTCATATATCTGGATATCATGTTGTTCGGTTGTCCCTCTTTCATAGGTCTGCACCTTTTTGCATTGTCGCTTTTGGTCAACTACTAATGGATTGGGAGGGAAACAAAAATGGTCTCTGAAACTGAATTCTTGTTTGTTCTTACAGGCAGTTGGTGTGCATTTTTTTTTGTTCACATTGCTATTTGTCTATTCCTTTTTACGACATACTACTTTTAGTTTTTTGTTTTCATGCTTTACGTCCATTTGTTTGTGTACATCTCTTTGTTTATGCGTTGAATTCCTTTGTTGCAGCTGGAACGGGGATTACACGGTCTAGAGCCTTTTGTTGTAGCTAACTTTCCAACTAAGAAGTACAGTGATGAATACTTCTCATCTATGAGAAATGCTCAGTATGTGCTCCTTCAATTCACAGTTTCTTACTGCATTGGTTTTCATGATTTCTCATGAAAATCTCTTTTATATGAAATATATATATATATATATATATATATACAAGTATATAACCAATCGTAAACTGCTACCAGAGCATTTTGTAATTGGATGGCAGTGAATTACTGCATTGGTTTTCATGATTTCTCATGAAAATCTCTTTTATATGAAATATATATATATATATATATATACAAGTATATAACCAATCGTAAACTGCTACCAGAGCATTTTGTAATTGGATGGCAGTGAAATATGTTGATATTTGTGTCCTGTGGATAAGATTCTATTATGGCGTCTGTGAAAAATTTAGAAGATGTACTAACATCATTTTAATGTAAAGTATAATGGTTTTATCAATGAATGGAGAGAGAATGGCGACTGCGTGCTTTTCCTCTGGGATTATGATGAGCTTGCAATGAATTGGACTTGTAGTTGATTGGTTTTTCCCTAAGCATAATCATTTGTGAATATTGGGTGGTAAGATGAGATGGCACAAACCAGATATTTATCCCTGGTGGAAAAGCAAAAAGGAGGAACAAACAGTTTGGGCCATGTTTGAATTGCTTCTGAGAGTGATTGGTGGCCTCTTGAAAATATCTCCAAAAATTCATAAAATAATGTTTTTTTTATGAGATATTTCGGTAAGTTGGCTTCAAACATAGTCCTAATCAGCCTGGGCCCTTAGCAATAGATGTGGAAAAAGGAGTTACTAGTTAAATATCGTACAGTTTGGAACGAATGATACTGTGTTAATTCTCTCTCTTACTTCTTAAATAGACATCTACTAATGGTTCAAGATGTGATAATTGCATCTTGGTATGAAGGTGGTGGTAACCCATATGTTCATGTTAGAGTGGACCTGATTCAATCATGTTCCATTCGTTTCACTTTGCCTTGTAACTTTCTAAAGATCTTTATAAAGGGATCTTTTACAATATTGAATTCCCTTTAACTTTGGTATAAATAAAATAAAATAAAACTTCATCCAATTCTTCAGAATTAACATATTGAGGCTAAGGATGTCTTGGATGAGTTTAACTATAGGAGGAATTGCATATCTTCTTTCTATGAAATAACCTTTTGTTGCTTTATTTTAGATTATTAACTCATTGATCTTATGTGATGTCGCTTTGTAAATTGTAATAGCTAGTAAAATCTATGAAAAGGAAAAATATTGTCCTTGATGTGAGGTTTCTTTTGATGGGGGTTTACTTAATCTTCCATTATATATTTTTTGTGTTTGGGGGGTGTCAATGTAAAGAAGTTAGCTAGGAAATGTAACTTTTCATTAGCTTACTTTTTCGGCTGTGCTTGAGAACCTCTTCTACTATTATTTATGTTTACAGAAAAGATACAGGCCAAAATATCCCAAAAGATCAAAAGATGCCCTGCTCCTATCTTGCTAACGTATTTAACCATATTTACAAAACGATATGCCTCTCATGCCCCTCTAATGAACAACTTAACTAAATGGGCCCTACTCATAATGGAAGCTCTCTCCCTTTCTCACAGATCAAGCCTTACTAGCCCTCCCCCTTTTCCTACCATACACTTCCACAATAGGAGGTCTACCAAGCTCATCTAGTCAACAACATAAATGGAAAAAGGAAAAAAGAAAATCGATCTAACGTCTATAGGGCTTTTGTTTGACATTTTTGGGCAACATCAGATTTTGGAATAGGGAGGGAAATTGCTCCTACTTCCTCTTACAGTCTTTGGTGGTGCTGTTGAAAACATTGAGGCAAGAGAATAGGCTGCCTACACCTGAAATAGGGTTAGAAGTTGTAAAATTACAGTTTATATGCTTTGGTCTATTGAGCTAGGTTTCAAAAATCAAATACACCATCTCGGACATCTAAGTGGTCCCAGACTGATTGTTGATCTTAGAGAAGTGTAAAAGGTATCATGAAAACATAAGCATGGCCATGGATACAATCCGAGCGTTCTTCTTAGGAATGTGGAGAAGTTTCTGGAGAGCACCATTCCTGAATGTCTCTCTCTTGTAGACTCCCACTTAAATCACACAAATGGTTTCTGTTGAGCATAATTTTTTCATGATTTTTTGGGGGAAGAAAAGACAAGAGGTGCTTGTTTTTTCCGAGGAAACAAGGTATGAGTTAAAGTGTGAGAGAGCAAAAACATTTCTCCCTTTGACCTTGGCTCGAGGGCTTTTGTAATTCTAATTAAACAACTTCCTCTGAAGTTTGATACTTTTCAATAATTTGAAACATAGATTGCTGATGGTTAGTTTGAAATGAGATTCTGTTATCTATCATTATCCATCTTCCCCGTAGTTTTGCAAATTTAAATACTATCCATAGCTTTCCTATATAGGTCTTGGATATTAAATCCACAACCATGTGCCTTCTTGGCAGAAATTAAGGCTCTTCCCTTGAAAGTAAAATAAAAAAGTCTCTTAAACGAGAAGAATATCCGTGCAAAAATTGATTGCAATTGCATTTGTGATTCTGTAAATCAGATATCTGGCATAGCTTTTATTTGGAGTAATATGGTACTTCTAAGTGCTAAGATTGTTGTTTATGAAATTTTTCATCTTTTCCTATGATAAGGAGAAAACATGGAACTGGGGAGTTGTTTATTTTGAAGGATATAAAATAGTATTTGACATTTTTCTACTTGGAACTTGTTTCTTCTCTTTCTATGTTATAGTAATGGCTTCCTCTCTAGCACCATTCTTTCAATGTATTCGTACGAAAAAGCTGAAGGATTAAGAAGTTTTGAAAGTGAGCTTAATGGTTTGTTGCTGAAATTTAGCTAATTGATTTTCGAGGACGGTGAACTTTCACCAGTATATGACAGCACAAATCTTCTAGTCTTATTATTACATAGAAGCTAAATTAGATTCTGTTTGAAATGGCAGATGCACAGTTTGCCTGGCAGATTATCATGGTGAAGACTTATTGCGCATTCTCCCCTACTGTGGACACTTCTTCCATGTGACCTGCATAGACATATGGCTGCATCAGCACTCGACGTGCCCAGTTTGTCGTATATCGTTACGTGAAGTCCCAGACAAGAAACGAATGATGCAACCCTTGTTTAGTTCAGCAATCCGCTCTCATTACAACCTCAACTCAGATGTCTGTGCTCATCCCTGCCGCGGGTTCCCATTAAGAGACCATGAAAACAGTGGGTTGGAACCAATCCAAGAGAATCGGACCAATGGAGCAGCAGATCCGACAGAGAACGCTTCCTCGTTTACCGAAGGTAACCAGAATAGTAAAGGCTCCAGAAACAAAAATGTAGTAAGTCCATCAAATGCTTGAGCTTTTCTGTTGTTGGCTTGTGATAGCACTCTGGATTGGTCACAGAGCTGTGTCCTAAAAGTAGATGTCTTTAACTATCTCCTTAGAAAGCCTGTCTGTCTTGTTATTTACCACTGTATATAAGTGTTGTTTGTAGTGAATTAGTCTGTTGCTGGTTTTTGGGGCAGTTTTCATGAATTACACCATGAACTTAGGAAAAAATTCTAGTACCACGGGAGTATCATACTCCATTTGTTCACACTATGATCAGATTCCACATCATTTTTAATAGAATGCTGACATGACAGGTAATAAATGAAAGAAGTATCCATAATCCCGTAGTACCGAAATTTTTTCTGAAAAAATTTCTAGTACTACGATAATCCCGTACTCCATTTCTCTGTCATATTTGTACCAATGCATGCTCAGAGCAGCTTTTAACCTTTAAGGATAGTTAAATTCTGGTATCAGAATCTCATTCTGCAGCTGCTGTTGTTTTGTTTTGGAGTTTTGATGTACTTTCCTGTGGGCTGTGGACACTGCAAGAATTGACCCAAATTCTAAATCTCTCCAGTTTCTGCTGTCACATTAAATATTGAACTACCTATGCCAGCTTCTTGTGGATTACAGTTGACCCTGTTCTTTGCTATCACATGGACTTATATTATATGCAACTCCTTTTCTCTCTCCTTTTATGACACTTGTCTATTTTAAATATTTATTTTCCATCTCAGATATTTATTATAGTGGATAGTAGATTCAAGTTTCTTTCTTTTTCAGCTGAGCTCAAGTGGTTGATGGGTTTTGTGAATTCAAATTCTGTGATTTTCTGTTCTTGAAGCAATTAATATAAGGTAAAAAGAGAAATGGGTAAGTTTTCCAATTTTAGGAAAAGGAGAAGCTTTGACTTCTATGCTTTGTTTGTGTAAACACTTTTTGGTGGTCAACTTTTTCCCTTTCCAACCTTAACTTTCTTAAATGCCCTTGTCTCTCTCTCTCTCTAAATATTATGTATGTATAGATATATATATAGAAGTTTATTTTGAAAAATCATTATTGATGATTATAGATAATTTTATTTATTATTATTATTGTTATTATTATATATATATATTTTTTGTGTTTCTTAATTTGGGTTTTACTCAAGTCTTTTTTTTTTTTTTTTTTTGGACAATTACTCAAGTCTCTTTTTAAAGCCTATTTTATTGTTATTATTATTCTTTGATTAAAATATACCAAATGAAACTATCAATATCATTAATGAATTGAAGAGTAACAAAAGTCAACTTATTTTTTTTTCTTTTCCGTTTATGGTGGGTGTGCCATTAAGTTTTTTGTTTCAATGCAAGGCACATTACATCAAATAAAAAAGAGATATGAAATTGAGTTCTTCTCCAAATAATAATAATAATAAAAAAAATAAAAAGAATAAAAAGATATGAAATTGAGTTAACTTTTAAGACAATATTTTAGATCCAATATCTGTTTTAGTTTCTAATATCAAGCAATACTAACATTCACTCTTCTCATTAAAAAAAAAAAAAAAAAAACATTCACTAACGGTATAATTGAAAAATGTTAAAACATTAACGTTTGAATTTGAAACTTTTAAACTATAAGGACTCAACACCTAACGAAAAGTAGGAAATGGTGGAATTCACAGGAGCTAATATTTCTTTTGGAGTGCAACCAATAATGCTAACTTTTTCTTAACCAGATAGTAATATCATTTTTTTTTTTAGTACGTAGTAATATCATATTTAAAAAAAAAAAAAAAAAGGAGATATCTAATAAACTTTCATTAAAGACTAAAGGTGATAATAACATTTTAAAAAACATAAAGACTAGGTTGAAACTAAGACTAACAATTCAACCATTACTACATAGATTTTAAACAAAAATTAGATTTTTTGTGTAATAAAAGTTGGGAGTTGGGAAAGATGGGAACTTTGTTGTTAGTCAATAAATATAAGTAATCCAGTGGGCAGAAAAC
Source organism: Luffa aegyptiaca (assembly GCA_017139565.1). Taxonomy (NCBI): domain Eukaryota; kingdom Viridiplantae; phylum Streptophyta; class Magnoliopsida; order Cucurbitales; family Cucurbitaceae; genus Luffa; species Luffa aegyptiaca. The sequence continues at coordinate 6,163,907 of CM029403.1, read as the reverse complement.
AGAGAACCATGCATCGTCAAACACCTCAATCTAACTTTCCCGACATCGTCAAACTATGGTTCGATTGAAGGTTAAATTATAAATTTATAGTCCTTAAATTTTCGTGTTTGTATATAAGAGGTCCTGAAAGTTCAATTTTATGTCTAATAGATTCCTGACATATTCAACTTATAATTTAATCTAAATAAAATTATATTTCTCATAGAATTATTTGGATAGTGATTTTTTTTTTTACTATTTGGATAGTGATTTCACTACACATGATGTTTACATAATCATATATATCATATTATTTTTAAAAATAAAATGAAGGTTAAATTACAAACCCAGTCACTAAGCTTTCAAAATGGTGTTTAATAGATCTACGAACTTTAAACATTGTCTAAGTCATAAATTTTCAATGTTGTGTCTAAGAGATCTCTAAACTTTAATATTTTTTTTTAAAAAAAAATCTAATAGTTCTTTGAACTTTCAATTTTGGGTTTAAGAGATCCCTAATTTACAAGATATAATTTTTTTAAGTTCAAAGATCTATCTATACAAAATTAATAGTTTAGAGACCTGTTAGATTTTTTTTTTTTTTCTAAAAATGTAAGAGTATGCTTATTAGAGACTATTTAAAATTTAGAGACCTATTTGACAAAATTTTTGAAATTTTTTAAAATATTTTTCTAAACAATCCCTACATAAAATTTTAAAGTTTTCTTTTTTGAGATATAAAATTTAACATTTTTTATTGAAAAAAAAACATTTTTTTAAAGAAATTACGAAACTATTTTTCTAAACAATCCCTACATAAAATTTTAAGTTTAAATTTTATAAAAATGCTCTCAAATTTTATAATAAGAGTTATACCATTGGCCCTCTCATTAAATAATTTAAAGGGTGATGTCCTAAAAAGCAACTACAAATTTAATTTTGGGTTGGGCATCATTTTAATGAAAGTTGGGCAAATTAGGAGGGAAGACATGGAAAATTTTCTAATACTGACCAACTCTATATCGCTAGAGTTTAGCAATACAAGAGTTAAGAATCGTCGAAGATATTGTTTCAAAAAAAAAAAGAATCGTCGAAGATATAATGTCTTAACCAATTGAGATACATTTAAGTTGACATTTTGCTAGACCGAGTTTAGTAGATTTTTTTTTTTTTTTTTGGACATGTGGGGTGGGAGATTTGAACCACAGACCTTTTTGTAACACCCCATGTCCAGGATTCGGAATCCGGATTTGGCACCTGAGGCCCTGATATTCCCCTACGACCTGGCCACGTTACCATACTCGTCTTAAACTGCTTCCAAGAGTGAAGACTATCCCCGCAAACCAACACGGGGTCCTTTTAACATGCTTTGTCCTCGCTCCTTAGGAAAATTCCTAGGAGGTCACCCAACATAGAACTTCTCCAAGCCAAGCACGCTTAACTTCAAAGTTCCTATGATTGAGCCACCGAAAAGGAATCTTGACCATATTTTCATGTCCTCAGGATCTCTCTCATTCAGATGTGGTCTCGGTTCATTCATGTACCCCTCCTAACTCAGGTGTTACACTTTTGGTCATTAGTACAAATCTTATGTCAGCTGAGCTATGCTCATGTTGGCAACATCGTTTGGTAAATAAAACATCAATTACTGTTACCATCCCAAAAGTTAACCATTCCATTCTCCAAACCCTACGATTGTTGAATTAAAAAAAAAAAAAAATCATTTCTCATAAAGCCTAAAAAAGGCATTTACCCCAAAATCATCTTAATTTATTGTCATAAATATTTGGTAAACTATTTAACAGAAACTTAGCCTTAATATATCCTTTTTGTTTGGTTTAAGTTGCTATTTTGTAGCAGCCACTGACCAACATTTAAAGCAACACACAATGGATGATTTATCCGTTTTAAGTGTGCTTTTAGCATGCCTTTGAAAAGTATTAAATAATTATTAAAAAGAAAAATAAATTTAAAAAAAAAAATTGTTGTATTTTCTTAAAAATTGAAAGAGGGTTTTTACCAATTAAAAGTATTTTAACATTTTTTTTTAATGTTCAAAAGTAGTTTAAGAAGTTCTAAAATTGGTTTCGAAAAATATTTAAAATGTTATAAGATGGAACCTTTGAATAATTTTCTTCCAAAAATGCTTGTATAACAAGTCACTAGGAAATGCTTTTTTTTTTTTTTTCCATTTACCTGCATGCCCAAAACACACTAAAATATTTTTTCAAAAAAAAAAAAAAAAAACCCTAAAGATTTAAATGATAAAATAAAATACAATTTAGAAGGTTTAAATCTTATTTTGATCTCTAAATTTAAGGTATGTTATATTTTGGTATTGAACTTTCAAAATGTTTATTTTGATTCTTAAACTTTCACGTATATTTTATTTTGGACATCGGAACTTTCTTAATATCTATTTTGGTCCTTACAACTTTAAAAAAATTAATCATTTTTTTTGTTTAAAAAAAACCATTTTTTTTCTTACCTTTATTTTTCTTTTAAACAAATTGACAACGTCACTTTTAACACTCTTGTGGAGTATTAAAAAAAAGCATTGGAATCCAAACAAGGCAAGCACATAATCAGAGAAAATATCCCATTAAAAACATCATTGGCCTATACAAATAATGAAAGGGAAACAAAGTCTAAAAGAAAATAACATTCGCGTCCTTTCAAAAAAAAAAGAAAATAACATTCGCGAAACAAAAACTAGACGTTTAGTGATATCATAAAGTTTGTATCCCTTAGTACCATGCAGATACCCAAGAAAAATAAAGATGTAACGATCAAATTTTTCACGATGTGATGATCAAATGGATGCATAATTTGATATAAGACAATAAATGAAGTAACATTATACGGCAAAGGCATGTGCATGTGATTAATAGGATAGGTATATTAACGTATGAACATGTGCATGCATTCAAATCAACATATGTTGAACACAAGTATAGGTAATCTCCTTACATGTTGTTAAGAAAAAAAAAACAAACAAACAAGTATAGGTAAACAAAACAATATAAAAAATACCAAAACAATTTTTTTTTTGAAAAGTCTTGAACTAAAATAGACATTTTCAAGTTTAAAATCAAAATGAAACCAACATTAACCAAAATTAAATCTTTTAATATTAAAGTACAACCTTCTTTTTTGTTTTTTGTTTTTTTTTTCAATAACATTTGACGTGGGGGATTCGAACTTTAACCTCTAATCTCATGAATAAATTACTGCTAGGAAAAAAAACTTGGCTGCATACCGAATATATAGGGATCCCTACATACCCATATGCAGACAAATAATGTCTATGTTCGTTTTGGCATCAATCAAAGTTGAACTAGACATAGGGATTAACATATAAAAGTTAAAATAAGATCAATAAAAAAAGACAAAACTAGAGTATATAATTTGATAATCTGCAAAAAAAAGAAAAAGAAAAAAAAAAGCTTATGAAAAAGAAAACACATATTAATTAGATTAATTTTCCCTTCAAAGAAAACCTAGAACATAATCTTCTCCTTCTTCTTCTTCTTCTTCGTTGCCCTAAGCTCTGGTTCTGGCAATGGCTTTGAGAGAATTCTTCATCACAACAGTAAACTCATACTTCTTCGTAAAATCCAATTCACTGTTCGGCGGATACGAACTCCATTCAAATTCCTGAACCAATCTCGCCAGCATCAGATGAACGTGAATCGTCGCCATTCCCAAACCAGGGCAGATTCTTCTTCCAACTCCGAACGGAATCATCTTCAGTTCTTTGATTCCCGTCATATCCGTATCTTCCTCGCCGGACATGAATCTCTCCGGGTTGAATTTCTCTGGATTCTTCCACAGTGCCGGATCGTTGCTGATTCCGGCCAAGTAAACCTCCACACTCGCCTCCACCGGAATGTCGTATCCGGCGAGCTTCGTCGCCTCGATCGCCGAATGTGTCAGCGTGAAGTACGTCGGTGGATGCCTTCTCAGCAATTCTTTCACCACCGCTTGAAGATAGGGCAATTTCTCAACATCCGATTCGTCTACTTTTCTGTCGCCTACTAATTGTTTGATTTCTTCGTGTAGTTTGTTCTGGATGTCAGGGTTTGTGATCAGCTCTGCGATTCCCCATTCGACGGCGGTGGCCGTCGTGTCGGTTCCGCCGTTGAGGAATTCAGAGCAGAGAGTGACTAGTTCCGCGTCCGTCGGAGAAGATTTCCGACCGTCCACCTTGAGATCGAAGAGCGTATCGAGGTATGAAAATGAAGTTGCGTTAACGTCTGAACCTGGATTTTGAAGTGCTTTTTTGCGGCGATTGATGAACTGTACGACGAATTCGATTTGCTCTGTTCTCACTTCCATGGCGCGTTTCCTCTGCTTTGAGAAGAACGGCCTCAAAATCGGGAGAAAATCGTCGATTCTCGGATCGACGGTGATCAGAACGGTTTTAAGAACTTGATCCATTTTCTCAACCGATTCCTCGTCCATTTCTAATCCAAAGCACATCGCCAAGAGAATGCAGAACACAGCGAACCGAGCGTTCTTCAACACCCAAACGGCGCCGCCGTTGGCGGCAGCGTCGGCTCGGATGCGTTGGACGAGCTTATCCATGGCCTTCTTCCTGACGTCGCGAAATTCCTTCAAGCGGCTGGAAGAGAGCATGTTCTCGACCATGTTGCGGCGGAGGGAGCGCCAGAGGGAGCCGTAGACGGCGGCATTGACAGAGAATTTGTTGCTGCTGAAGACGATTCGGGTCGGGTTCTCGGCAGGGCGGCTGGCGAAGGCAGGGCCGCGCTTGATTAGGGCTTCGTGGATGAGGTCAGCGCCGGACAAGACGATCATGGTGCGAGAGCCCATCTGGAGAGTGAAGATCGGGCCGTAAATCTGGCGGATGTCTTCGATGTATTCGAAGAAATGCTTGCCGGTGCGGGCGACCTGGAAGAGGTTTCCGACGACCGGCCAGCCGCGGGGTCCCGGCGGGAGGTTGAGGCGTGGCTTGGAGGTGCGTTTTTGGATGAGGAAGAAGATGAATGCAGAGAGCGCGAAGGCCGTAAGTGAGAAGAAAACTTGGAGGTAGTGATCGGAGAAAGAGGAAGACGCCATTGTTGCGTTGGGTGAAGGAAGTTTATCACCGAGAAGAGAAGAGATGAGAAGAAGGATACAACGAGAAATTTGAGAGGGGAATTTATACTAGGCTGGGGACTCTAGGGATTTTATTTTTTTTATTTTTTATTTTTTTTTTAAATTAATTTCTTTCCTTCCAACTTTTGCTCATGTTTTGTGTACTTTTTTTTTTTTTTTTTGAAATAAATGTTTTGTGTACTTTATGCCAGGCTAATTGATGAAAAATGAAAATATTCCTCCTATAAAAAAATATGTTTAAGTTAAAAATCACTTTTGGTCCCGATTTTGGTCCCAAATTTTTATACAAGTAACAATTTAGTTCCTAAACTTTGATTTGTAATGATTTAGTCTTTATGCTTTCAATTTTGTAATAATCTAGTCCTTAAAATATCATATGTAACAATTGAATCATATACCCTAAAATTTGTAACGATTTAGTCTCTATCGTCAAAATTAATGTTAAGATTTAATGATTTTTTTTTTTACCTAAATAAATTAATAAACTAATTTGGGATCTGGTATGTTTATAAGCTACAAAGTCTAATCATTAAATAATAAAAATCGACATTTAATTTTGATGAATTTTTTTGCGACAATGATTCAGTTGTTTTAAATTCGAAAGTAGAGAGATTAAATTGTTACAAAATTGGAAGTAGGAGAACTAAATTGTTACAACTAAAAGTTTAGGAATTAAAAAGTGATTTTTAACCTAATCTTTATAATTGCCAACCAAGCATCAACTCCATTGTACCCCTACACCAAGAGTTTAGATGTTTAAATCTGTCACTGTAAAAAAATAAATAATTTTTTATAATTTTTTTTATTTGTACCTTTAAAAATCGAGAGACTTTTTAAATTTTATTTATGATAATATGGCAATTTTACAAATTGTGGCTAGAAAAAAAAATCTCGAGAAAATTTAGTTTTTTAGAGTTTAACAACATTTGGAGATGAAAACAAGAACATTGTTCAACTGACATAAAGTTTGTACCATTTAGCTTGAGGTCAAAGATTCAAATCTCCCACTCTATATTTGAAAATGGGGAATTCGAACCTCTAACGTCTCGATTGAGAATATATGTTAATTCTCAACCAGTTTGGTTGAAGAAAAATTATTTGAAAAGAGAGTTGAGGGCATTTAATGTTATAAAGGATAAAGGAGGAATGCATGGACTTGGAGTGCATGCATTGGTGGAGAATGCAACCTGTGATATGAGGGCAGTGAGTTATGTGCCTACAATTAAAGTGCACCGTTTTTAACCTAATCCCCAATTCCTTTTCTTTTTCTTTTTCTTTTTTTTTTTGCTAAATAAAACTCCACAACCTTTTATTTATCTCCATTTACAACAATTATCCATTTGCTAAAACTTTTTAAATTTTTTGTTTGGTTCTAAATTTTGAAGTTTTCTTTTTCTCCCTTATATATTTTTCCAAATGTCAATTAGGTCATTCTATAGAAAACTATCTGTTAAAATTCGCTACAAACACGTGTTTTTAAATTATTGTTTTATTAATAGACGTGTGGACAGGACACTTAAAAGAAATGAATATTTTGTTTATGAACTGATTGGATTATGTGATACAATACATCAACAATTTGTTAACGAATTTTGTACCAAATAACTTAATTGAGAATTTTTAATATACAAGGAGTACAATAATAATAATTTTTTTTTTTTTAATGAGGATTACTTGAAAGATTAAAGATGTACATTAAAAATATATATATATGAATATAAAGTAAAAAACTAAATGTTATAATATTTTTATTAAAAAAAAAAACAAATAAAAAGTAGTTGGATCGACCCATAAACGTGCTGTATCATTTAAGTTGAAGTTCATTAATGAATGATATAATAATGGGTTTTGATGATGATGGATGGTAAAGTGAAAAGTCAAATATGTTTTTAGGGCATAAAAAATTATAGTTATGTGAAGAAAAAATTTATATATATATATTTGTGATTTAATAAATGTAAAAACTAAAATTAAAAATAATGATAAGCGAAAAGTTTGGAAATTAAAGCAAAAGCTTTCCAATAATGAATTTAAGTTTTGAAATATATAAATTGGAAACTTTCCAATTAATGAATTTAAGTTTTGAAAGATATAAATTGGTTTTTAGAAAATAGTTTCAATTATATGGGACATAGTTCCAAATATAATCCAACAAGCATTGAATATGCAAAGGGCAAATTTGGAATGATAAGTTTCTATATTTAGATTAAGGGTCAACCATAATAAATTAAATTGTAGGTGGTAGCTTTTTGAATTTTTTTTTTTTTTTTTTTTTTTTGAATCAAGTAGCTTTTTGAATTAATATATTAAACTTTTCAATAAAAAGTTAATATATATTAAAATTTTAAATGAGACAATTTATTATATGGTTGGGAAAGTATGGTTAATCTAATTAATGTCTTTCTATAATGTTTGAATCTCCTTACTCTGATGTCAAAGTGAGGAGTGAGGAGCATGTTCAATTGTGTGCATTTTGTTCATGTGAGTCGCAATCATAATGAAATTGCTCATAGATTAGCTCGAATGAGTTTAAATTATGTCTATGCTATGGCTTAACAATTATCTACATTGGATTCTAAGTTTAGCTTATAGTAAGATATCATTCTTTGTATTCCAAAAGGAATTTTCTTCTGATTAATGAAAGCTTTATCCCATATTTTTTTAAAAAAATGTCAAAGTGACCGTAGCTCAACATGGCATGTATTGCGACCAAGAGACCAAAGGTTCGAATCTCCCACCTCCAAATGTTGTTGAACTCAAAAAGAAAATCCTCCTTACTCTAATAAAAATTAAAAGGCGAATATGAGAATTGTTTCTCGAACTTTCAAAAAAAAAAAATAATAAATATTGTTTATCAATTAAGGTACCTCCGCTTCCACTAACGTGTAAGTTATAAGTTTGAATTTCTCTACTTTATATATGTAACATTCTAAGAAATAATAGTAAAAAGAAAACAATATTCAAACTTCACCTCCCATGAATGAATAAACTACACAAATAATTATATTGATATAGACATTATTTCAAAATCTTAAATTTAAATTTCATTTCAGACCCTACAAATTTTCTGACTTATAATAATTTTAAAAATTATGTTTTAACCTTTAAAGTTTCCTTGGATAACTATTTGGATTTTTGTTTTTTGTTTTTTAAATTTATGCTTTTTTTTTTTCTCTCTCTCTTTTTCTTACCATAGTTTTTATATTTCACATAAACATTTGAATTATTAGTTAAATTCTAAAAACAAAAAAAGCAGCTTTCTTAAAACTACTTTTTTCCAGCTTTCAAAACTTGACTTAGATTTTGATAACATTTGTAAAAAGTATATATCAAAACAAAGAATTTCATAGGTAAAAGGTAGAAGTAGTTTTTATAAATTTAATTTTTTAAAAAAAAAAAAACCAAATAACTATCATACGAGACCTAAACCACTAAGTCATAGACTACTTCAAACGTAAAATGCAATGTAGGATATCTATTAAACCCACTATGATATCCATTAAATGCAATGTAATAATCAAATAAAAAATATCTAAAAGTATACAAAAAAAAAAAAGAAAGTAATATGGGACAATTCAATGAAAGAAAATGAGAATTAAAGCAAAAACTTTAAAAAACAAATAAAGTTAAAATTGACATGAGAGATGGAATAATTGAATTCAAAGCGCAATGGATGGAAAAGGGAGTTCATTTAAGGAGGGGGGTGGGGGGAAGTTGTGTAAATTAAATACTCTATCCATTTGCAAGGTACACTACAATGGAGGAAACCCATTATATTACTTTTTTTTTTTTTTTAATTTTAGTATTTTTTAAAAATAAAATTGTAACAATAGATATCCTTTATAGCATGAACAATATATACATAACGGTGTATAAGAGTCTCCCTGCATACCTCATTTAAATATTAACAACTAAGAGAGAATGGTAGAAAATAAGAAAAATTTAATAGTGGTAGGTAGGGAAATACCTACGCACCGATATGTAGCTAAGTATTGTCGTTAAAGCATTTGGTATTTTACTTTCCTTCTGATTAATTGATTAATATATTAGTCTCATACTTTTATGATATTGGTCAAAAGATTTCGAATAAATATCTAAATTTTTAGAGTTGGCTATTAAAGGATTCAAATAGTCCCCTCAAACATATAATTGGATATCTAATGATATTCTTTTGTCAATTATAAGTTTACGCCACCAAATGTCTAAACCTACTCAAGATCAATTGCTACTTAGGCTTTAAATAATACATCGTAAAGTATAAATGTAAACTAATCAAGTTCATAAGCCACTTTTAAAGTACAAAGGTAATAAACACAATTTTAAAATTTTAGGGAGAAATTTTGTAACTTAGAGCAAAAATCAATTTATATCCTTAAACGTTGGAAGTTATATCTAATAATTGTAGCAATTTAAACCCTGAACTTACCTAAGTGTATCAATTTACACTCTTTATTAGATTCCAGTTGAAAAGAATTAGTCCACACATCCTATAATTATATCGACAAAACTCCATAACTTTCACGAGTGAATTAATTTAAACTCTTCATTTCAAATGAATGGTCTAATTTTGGTCAAGAGTACATGTCAACTTCCACCGAGTTATGCTCACACATGCAAGAATTGATGGGGAGATGATTTTCACCTAGACAATTTTCAAATTGATGGTCTAAATTAATTCACTAATAAAAGGTATAGAGTTTAATTAATACAATTATTAGTCTGCACACGTGTAAACTAATATTTTTCAACCAAAATTTAATAACAGGTGTAAATTGATACCGTTATTAATTTACAGTTTTAATTGATACAACCCTCAAGTCTAGGGACATAGATAGATTTTTTTATTTTTTTATTTTTTGTCTTTTTTAACTTATGATATATGATTAATAGCCCAAGTTTGTTGATGTAAAAAAAACCCATATGAATGTTGGCAAACGTTAAAAATGTGATGAGTTTTGGATTTGAAGTAGGGAAGGAGGTTGGCGTTCAATTAAAGAAGAAAATGAAAGAAAGCTGCAATCCAAATGGGAGGCAACCATTACCCACTTACTTTATTGTTTGAAATATCTTTTCTTATAAAAAAAAAAATTGTTTGAAATATCTTTAACCACTACGAATCAAGTTGTCCACAAGCTTAGCTCAGCAGTAATACATGTACTCTCAATCATGAGGTCAGAAATTCGAGTTCCCTCACCCCAAATCTTCATCAGATTTCTTTTTTTTTTTTTTGGGTTAAACAATAAGATCAACCCGAACTTTTTTGGATGTATTAAATTCTTAAATTTTTTAGGATCGTGCCTAATTAGTTCCAGTCCTTCAACTTTGAATTTTGTGTTATATGCCCAAACACTTTTAAAATTTAGGATTTAGGATTCGGGAGCTGAAAGTTTAAAATTTTATTATTAAAATTTAGTAACCTACAAATCTAAAAGTTCAAATACTACATTTGCAATTTACTTAGATTTTTCTAAATCATAAAAACAATTCATCATTAATCCGTTATATGCACAAATGATACGAAAATTTATCCTAAGGAATAGATTGGCAATATTAGTATTTAGAAACGAATCTTTATTCAATCCATTGATCTCTAGTTTTTTTAGGTGTGACTACTAATAAAATCAATGTTTTGTTTGTACAAGTATAAACTCAAGATTTAAGTGTCATTATATGTATTAAAGGAGAACAACCTAATCCCCATACCCTACACTTTATTGTACTTGATTATAAATAATAATAATAATAATAACAATAAACTATGATATTGAAATTATATTCGAGAACACATCCTGAAAAATTGTAAAAGACATTCAAACCATTATTTCAGCTCCCTGTTTCTCCAAAAGAAATTAAGATCTTTTGGTACAAATATGATAATTGTTTAGTAACAATTTCATTGTTTAAAAACCTACTTTTTGATACATTCCTAAAATTTCAGCCAAAGTTTAAAAACCCAACAACTCGCTCAATGAAGCCCTTTTTTCTTTATTATTAAATTCGAGTAACTAACAAAACAATCCTATTTTTCATAAAAAGAATAAACCCTAAACCCTAAACTCTAATACCAATAACATCCATATCAAAAAAGCCTAGACTAAAAGCGTAGGAACTATTCAAATCAAGTGTTGGGGATCTAGTTGAAACTATTTTCCTCGTAAATATAAAGGCATTAAGAAATAAATGGACGAACCTGGAACATGATAAACTATACATGTGGATCCGACATGTCGAACCAGGCACCAACAGTACAAAACGTCCAAATTTATCATTCAGTTTCCTGTCCTTGTGAGTCAGAATTGTAAGCCATAAATAAAGCTTCAATATAACTTCTTTTTTTCATTTTTATAAAGGGAATACATACTACAAAATCCCGAAGATCAAAATTTGGAAGGATATTAGGAACGGTACCCTTCACCATAAGAAACTGGAAAGAAGCAATAGCTCATCATTCTTCATGGACCGACCTCCCTTCTTCCTCTGGTGTGAACTCAACACTCCTAATCTTCGTCAAACTTGATCTTCTTGGGAGCTGGTTGAACACTACCCACCTGCAAATTCTCCACAGGGTTAACACAACACAATTGGAAACTAAACTGCAATTCTACACTCTAGAGTTCAGCAGAAAGCCAAAAAGAGGGGAAAAACTAAGCACGAACACTTTAGTTTGGCTAGTGTGTCTGTGTCTTATACATTTCAGACATTTGGACACTCCGACGCTTGTTGGACACGTATCAAACACTTGTTAACACTATAGGTATATATTGGACACTAGTTGTACAAAGTTGATGTAAGTCCAATATTTGTTAAGTATACTAAATAAGTAAATAGCCAAATTTATTATTTTTGTTCTATAATAATATACAACAAAAATAATAGATTTTGAGAGCAAAATAAATCAAACTCATTTTTTTAAGCATATAAATAAAAACCTATTGACTTTGAATTTCCTTCTTGTAAAGACTTATATATATTTTAAAAAATGTAAAATTTTAATAATCGAGTCCTTTCCATGTCCGTGTCCTAGATTTTTAAAAAATGGTGTCACCATGTATGTGTCGTATGCATATCTCATATCCATATTTGTGCTTCATATGAGGAAGAAACCCCTGCAGTATTTCAACATTCAAATAACAGCACTGAATCTCGAATCAAGAGAACCTTCAGTTCAACCGACCAGATCATTGGGGGCATCATATGATGCTTAAGCTCTTAAAAGCAAGCACAAGCACAAGCACTCGAAGGTAAATAGATATAGCAGTGTACTCTGATAAAACAGTGGATCCCAACTAAAGAGTTCATTTCAACTCAAGTACATGTATGAATCGATAAAAAGGATTAGCTAAACATCATCTCCTAAAATCAACTAAAGAGTTCATTTCAACTCAAGTACATGTATGAATCAATAAAAAGGATTAGCTAAACATCATCTCCTAAAATTGTCTACATAAGATCTCCATACATAATATTATCTTAGTTTTTACATGGAAATCATGAATAAGTGAGGTGTAGGCAACTGTATGAAAATCATGAAAAAGTGGAGTGGCTCACAGTGGCCAACCGTGAGGATACCGTTGAGAGCTCTTGAGAGGAGGTAGTCCCCTACTAGGTTTAATGTCTTTTTTCTTTATATCCGTAAGTGTCCGGGCCAGCCTACGCGCACCTCGACTAATCTCACGGGACAACCGTCTAACCCTACTACATTTGGTTGCCAAGGAAACTCGTAGGATATTAAATCCGAGGTAGGTGGCCATCACGGATAGGTTTAATGCCATTAATAAGGCTTTTCGCAATCATCCTCTTAACCTAATTATTTTGGATTGAGGTAAAGTTTTGCTTGGCTCCCTTTTGGACTGCCCTTCTTTTGTAGACCCCTTTTGTTTTCTTTCATTAATCTCAACAGAAGCTCTGGTTTTTTAGACAACTATAGCAAAAACCCCAGTTGTTTTTAGCATGAGAATTCAGTTCGATCACAAAAGTAGCAATCAGCCAATCAAACTGAGGCATGGACTCACTATCTAGTATACTAATATTAAAACTTGAAGGATAATTAGAAATTAGGGTTTGGTGATTAATGGGCTCTTTAGAAAAGAAAAAAAAATCTTACAATTTCTGGACACTCGTAATCAATCCCAGCGGCTCTGATCCTCTTCTGTCTAGCCTGATCCCGCTTCAAGATCCTCTGCACCAACTTCCTGTGCTCATCCAATGTCCTTTCCTGAAAAATTGGCATAGAACAGGTAAAAAAGACATGTTTGTTCAGGTCAGATCTACATGGTAAATTTCGAAGCTTGATACCTTGTTATGCTGTTTACGCTCAAGCTCAGACCAATTTAAGGGCTTGTAACGATAGTTAAAACCTTTCCATCTGCAAATATGATAACATTAAAAATTAATTAATAAAAAAAAAAAAAGAGAGAGAGAGAGAGAGAGAGAGAGAGAAATACATCAGTTGAAATATTGGCAACTATGTCGTCATCACATGGTTAGATGCAAAATTCTAGCAGCAGGAGATTGATTACTTACAGTTTTGGATGAACATGCTCGGGAGGAATTAGATGGACTTTCAGAATGTGTTCGTACAACAGATAGTTATGCATAGAATCAGCCACAATTTTTGCCACCTGTGCTCACAAAATCAAAATTTAGGATGAACTGAAAGTAATTAAAATGAATAACCAACATTCAGAAAATTTCATGTACAAATGTCCTAAAATAGATATAGCACCTCTGGAGATTCAAATTCAATGTAGCCAAAATGCCTCGACTTCCCAGTCTGCATATTAAAAAAAACCATAAATTAAACCATGAATGAAGTTACTGAGAAAGAATGTTAAATTAACAGGAGAAGTATGATCATCGGTAAAATTTGGTGATCTACTCGTAATGCAACATTCTCCAGTGAACAAAATTTCTTTCTGCAAAAACGCTTAGTAGATGGAAGCCTCACCTTTCTATTTCGTGCAATTCTTAATCTCTTGACTTTCCCAAACTGTCCGAAAAACCCTGTAAAAAAACCACCGGGGTTAAGACGTAGCAGACAAGATAACGAGAAATTATACTTCAAATTCCATTGAATGTAAAATGAGAGCAGCCAAACCTTCCATCTCCTTCTCGAAGAAACCATGGGGTATGCGACCGATGTAGAGAACAGTAGCAGTACTTTCCAGTGGCTTTTGTGCCGGTAACCTTCGCCCAGGACCACCTTCCAATGGCTTAAAAAGAAAATCAGAGGCAAGAGAGAGGAATAAGTACATAAACCCTAGAGAGATTCTGAAATTAAAATCCCTATTGAATTTGAAGGGCGTACCAAGAAATCGGCAGATTCCTTCTTGTTGGATAATAGAGAAGTAGCCTTGTTGAGTTTCTTCTTCATAGCTTTCTTCGCCTTAGCCCCCATTGAACTGAAAGAAACAAACAAACAAAATCCCAAATTAGCACAGAGATTTCAGCAAATTGAAAGCGGAAATCGGAGAAGAAAAGGGAAGATTAGGGTTTAGAGAGAACTGACCTGAAAGAGAAGAAGAAATCGGAGAGAGAAGTGGTGGAGTTGGAGGCGGCGGAATCTGAAAAACGAGGCAACGTCGTCGAGGTTGAGGACTTGGGAATTTCGATTTTCGTACTAAAAAGGTTAAACGCTGCGTTTTGTAAGGTTTTGACTTGGGCTTGACCCGGGTTCCTTCGAAGCTCGATAACCGAACCGGAGAATTATTCAGCCGAATCGGTCGGTTCGTTTTTTTTTTTTTTTTTTTTTTTTTTGTGAAAAAGGTTCCATCTCTTTGGAAGAGCGTAAAATGTGAGAGATTGATATTAGGGATGTTCACAGGGTGAGGTGAAGATATGGAAAGCTTTCCAGGCTCCCATTTAATTTTCTATTAAATTTTGTAGGGATTCGGGTAGGAAATTTGTGGGGAGCGAGATCTCTGTGAGGGGAAGAAATTATTTCTTGTTTAATTCTTTTTTAAAAAATCAATTACATAGTTAATTTTCAATAGAGGATTTCGATTGATATAGTTTATTACCCACGAAAATAAATTTCCTAAAACTTCTAAAAAAATAAAATAATATTACATATCAAATTATCTAATTATTAAAAAAAATTAAAAGACAAATGGAGTAGGGGCATAGATGTGTTATCGGTCTCCGTTCCCGTTTAGCTCACAAGGATTTTTTTTTTCTTTTTCGAATCACTCTCTCCCCGATCCTTCACCTAAATGGAAGAGAGGAAGCATGTCTAAAGAATAGAGAAGGTTAGTTAAAGGATTGGTTATTACATGTTTTATTCTTATTAAAATTTTTATTAATCAATTTTTTTAAATTGTCAAATTTATTAATGTATTAAAAGATTTCAATAACGTCATTTGATAAAAGACAAATGGTAAAAGTCAATTTCTACCTCTAAACTTTTGACTCGATTGAAATCATAAACTAACACGCCTGTCAATTAGAACTTTAGAAACAATTTAGACCCTTTATAAGAATTTCATTTAAAAATGATTAATGTTTAGTTCTCACACACTTCTTTTGATGCATGAATCAACATAATATTAGAAGAAAATATTGAAATCGAGTGGATAGTAATTCACACGAGTATAAGATGTCTTTAGATTCATGAATTAACATAAAATTAAAGAGAACGGTGGGAATTAAAAGGACAATAACCACTTTCAAGTTTTTCATTTATCTTATTCCACCATTTTTCTCTATGGTTAGTGAAAATTACAAAATGGTATTTTAACCTTTCTGTATTTGTTTAGAAATGACTACTATATAATTTTTCAAATTTTCTTTCTGTCAATAATTTTATTTAAGTAATATTGAGTTGATTATAAATAAAATAAAAGGAAAATAACAATAATTAATTACTAATCATAGTCCAAATTGATTCACCTCTGAAATCAAGAACTATTTTGTATATTTAGCTTTTTTTTTTTTTTTTAAGAAATGAAACGGAATTGGATTCAGTAAAGGCTGGAAATACATTCAGAAATGGAATAGAATGGTCCAAAATTTTCTTTACTTTCAAACAATAGGACCAAAAAGAATGAAACTACAATCCATATACTACAAAAAAAATTGTGTCATAAGAACAAACACAATGACTCTCATTTTTTACCACGAGCTCCGTTTCAAGATCCGATCGTTCTATACAATATCGGTAAAAACTCTTCTATTTCTCTCTAACCAAATATATCTTTTTCGAAGTTATCCTATCCTACCATGAAAAGGAGGGTGAAGAACGAACTCCTTGACCTCTATCATAGCCCGACAAACTCCGAAACTCGTCAAAATTCGAATTCTTGTCAATGCAGATACCAAACTCTTTGACAAAAAAACACAAAAAAATTCATGAATGGGGTCTAAGTAAAAGCATTTCTTCAAGATTGCAGTCATTCTAAGCTCTAGAAATCACATTCCCATCTTCAGTTTGATTCAATTCTCAAAGAAAGCTCAAATCTTGTTAATGGAATCCATGTAAGCTCCTTTGAGCAGCAATCCCAATCTGGATAAAAAGCTGTTCATCTTGTTCTTTGCAACATCAGGAGAAGATTTGATTGGACACACAGAAGCAATCACGACAAAGTTTTCACCATTATCAACATCAATCTGGAACAAATCATCAAAAACTGATCTGAAATTTTCCACCAGTGTCTCGAAGAACATCTTGTCAGGAGGAATCACGTTCATTACAAGAATCCCATGTTCAGAAAGAACTGATCTAGCATTCTTGAGAACATCTCTTCCAACAAACTCCAATGGCGGAGCTCTCGTGCTGTTTCGGGCATCGCTCGAATCCAAATCAACCATGATCACGTCGTATTCAGAAGACATATGAACAGCATCGAAGGATTCAGAGTTCTGTTTCTTATCTGACTTTGATGCGGTTTCGAGAAATTCGATGGCACCTCCAATGGAGATGTGAAGAAATTCATTCTCTGCTAATCCGAAATACTGCTGTGCAATTCTGTGAACTTCCGTGTCCATTTCCACACCCATAACTTCAAAATCCAAATGGTTTGCGAGGAAGGAAAGCAGAGCTCCACCCCCGACTCCGAGACATAGGGCTTTTGGTCTGTGACCAGTTCGAATCTGTTCGTCAATGGAGGAACTGATCAATGAAAGGCTTGCCGCCATTGGAGGTAAGTAAGGATGAACAAGAACCCTAGTATCTGGTTTGAACTCGATGTTTTGGATTTCAGCGCCGTCTAGATTAGGATTAGCCTCAGGAATTATACGAATTTCTGTTTGAATCAAGTTCGGCATCGTTTTGAATCTTAAACGTCTCCTAAATTCTCTAGCTTCGAAGATTCCAGTCCCCGATTCTCTCTCGATTTCCACATTCTCAACCAGAAATTCACCGACGGAAGAACCGATGCATCTCTCTAAAACTACACTACATATCACGTTGTCGACGTAACTGAGAATCGGTACGTCAGGAATTCCGTTTTGGAAACATGATTTGGGAAATAAAGCAAGAAAAAGCGGCTGTAATCTCACCGCCAACCCACTCCAGGACGAAGCCGAATCCTTATCCGACGAACGATTGTAAATCGCAAGCGAATCATCGCCGATCACCGGTTTTTGATTTCCGACTAGAATCAGGCGCGAAATTCCAGGCGAATTGAACAGAAGCTGATAGTGCCCGGATTCCGTTGAAAAAATCCAATCAGTTTCACGGCCCGACGGAACGAACATCGCGGCCACCAAAATCGAATCAGTCGGTTCGATCGGCGAATCGAGCACCGCAATTCGGAGAGAAGAATCAGAGTGACAAGGATTCGGGAAAGAGAAGGATATGAAATGAGAAGGGTTTAAAGATTGGAATATATGAACATCAAGCGCCATTGATTCAACAGAAGTCAGCAATGAAAGTGAGAGAGATCGGAAATTCTTTGTTCTTATATGAACCAAATTTTCAGAGAGAATGAAAGAGAAGGAGATTGAAAATTCTTGTTTGCTTCCATTTTCATTTTCTGGTATGCAATTCAAGTATACTGTATAACTGATATACAACAAACTTTCTGCAGTAAGCTCTTATTCTTTGTTCTTCATTTCTCTTCTTTTTTTTTTTTTTTTTTTTCTCACAACCAAACAACACAATAACTCTCAATGATCACTCTCCTTCAAAAATAACCAACTTTTTGTTGCACCAAATAAAAACAAGTAAAGCTCTCCCCCAAAAAATATGTATGTAATAAGTTAAGAAAATGAAAAACTTCCCCCTCTGATGATTTCTTCTTTCCACCATTTTTCCTTTCTGTGGCACAGGGAAGTGATGTGTGGTATAAATAATTGAGTGAGGTTGTGCATATGAGTGTGCTAAGAGTTGGGAACCAGAGTTCCAACGTAACCGACCCCGGCGATGAAGAAAGCGAACGATTGAAGGAAGAGGTAGATGAAGTATCGGTTCTTTCCGAAGTTGAGATCGTAGCAGCCGCAGAAGAAGAGGTAGGCTCCAACACAAAGCTCAAGCAGATGGAGTCTGTTCATCCACAATCAGAAAGAAGAAATTGAAAGTTACAAATCCAGAAACCAACTATGATAGTATGATGTTCTATACTCACTAAAGTATACACGTCGGTAATGTATCTTGACGTGCTTCGATTGTTCGATTTCTATAGTTCTTAAAAATAGACAATGTTGAGGACTTAGAAACTAATAAAACAATATATTTCTTATAGCTAGGAATGCATGTGAATGATTTCTTAGCAAGAACAGTGCAATGAGAACTCTAGTTTAGTGTCATATTAGTTGTCATTTATGAAGTGGAGATTATCTTTGCACATAGTTGGGTTTAAATTTCATTGTTCCGGTTGAAGCTTAAGTATATATGCTATTGTCTATTGATTTAGGGTCACATATGCATAAATCTTTACCTTTCCCCGATTCTGAAACGAGGTTTTCGGGGAGCTTTGGAACTCGGTTTAGTCTTTAGTGCATCTCCCAATTTCTCAGTGACAACCCATTCGTTTACTCTCCCTGCTTCCAGCAGACCGATGAATGTTGCCTTCGTTCGGTGCAGCGACATGACGTTCTCGAAGAGAATCCAGAAAATAATCAGGTGGAATGATCTGCAATGCAAGATTATCAATTAAAACCATAAGTATCAGTGTAGTATTTTTCGTATTCATCAACTTGAGGTGAAATGCTAAAACTTCTAGTTAAGATGCTTAGAATCAAATTTCAAACTTCTGCAGGGTCATCATAATGCTATGCTCATTTTCGTAAGAACTTTTTTTTCTTTCCCTCTTGATTTCTAACAAATGAAGATTGGATGAAAGTTTGCCATGCAGACATCAAAAAACAAAAAGGTAAGAAGATGACCTTGGAGTTCCAACTGCATTAAGGAGGGTGATCATCGAAGGAATATAAACGGCACCCCATTTCGGTACCGATACTTCAGGAACCAAGACTGTAGCTGGCAAAACAACACAATAGAAGACAAATGTGACAATATGGGCAACGATCTTCCGAACAAAGAAGAAGCTGTAGATCAGGTAAAGCTTCTTCCACAGGGAGACTTTCTGCAGGCACATAGAAAGCTAATGGTGAGAAGCATAAAGAAAATCCAACCAATGGAAGCAACACATCAAAGGACTACTCAAACCCTGCCTTGTTCCTCATGATTTCCACAACCATCTTCTTGAAGAGGTTAGCCGGGCCACAAGACCATCGGTGTTGCTGATATCGGTAGGCTTTGAAGGTACTTGGCAATTCATTCTTCACCTGAAACAACTCATTTACATTTACCATTGCTTAACAACTGAAAAAGCTAGCAAGATTGTTCCCATTTCCCACAAAAGACGGTCCTAGTTGTAAGGTCCTAAGATTCAAACTCCCAAATGAAAACTTAACCATTTAAAATCTTGTCCTGTCCTAGAAGAGCCCTCGATGTAAATGATGCCTTTCAAAAACTAGTGAAGGTTGAACCATGAGAATAATGCAAAGAGTGAGACACTCGATGCCCGTCGTCAAAAAATGAAGTAAAAGTACCTTGAGGTCGCCAACATAGACGAACTTCCACCCTTTGAGGCTAGCTCGGACAGCCAAATCCATATCTTCAACAGTGGTCCGATCCTTCCATCCTCCAGCCTCATCCAGTGCAGCAATTCGCCAAACACCTGCTGTGCCTGCAAAAACTCCATCGTTTTCGATTAGTTCCAGAGCTCGAAACATTCATAGATTAAAGCCATTAACAACATCTCACAATCAAAGCTTACCATTGAACCCAAAGAACGCATAAGTTGCAGACCCGACCTCTTGCTCCACTGTGAAATGGTAATCCAATGACATCTCTTGCATTCTCGTCATCAAACATTCATCTGAGTTCACTGCAACAATCCCAACAACAGAATCACCAAATCTAAACTAGCTTCTCCATCTTATCGTCTTTCAATCGTTCAAGTTTCAGAAATTTTACAGGAAATCAAGAACACAAGGAAGCTTACCGAACTTCCAGCGAGCTTGAACAAGGCCGATTTCAGGATTGTTTGTGAGAAATGGAATGGTGCGCCAGAGAAAATCAGGCTCAGGTTGGAAATCTGCATCGAAAATAGCGACGTAGTCGCAGAGTTTAACGTAATTGTGCTTCATTCCCTCTTTTAGAGCCCCTGCTTTGTAGCCATTTCTGTTGTCTCTGATCTCGTACTTTATGTTTATGCCTTTGCTTGCCCATCTTTTGCACTCTAACTCCACCAGATCCTGTTGGTTTTTGGTCAAAAAATTCACAAACCCACATCAGAAATCCTCAAAAAAGTGGTGGGTTTCAACCCAAATCTGAGGTGGTTACTGATTTTGATGGAAAATTTTGTAACTGAGAGAAGAACCCAGAAGAGAGAAGTTCTTCAAATGCTGGTTTTCGATCTGAAAAATCTCTTCGTTTCCATTCTCTTTTTCAATCGTTAAGATTGGGTTGAAGAATTTCTAAAAAAAAACATAAAAAAAAAAAAAAAAAAAGATTGGGTTGAAGAAGAAGAAGGAATTTTAACAGTTATGACTTAGTTAGTTTTTTTTTTTTTTCTTTTTTTGGAAATTATGAGTTTTTTTTTACGGGTGGGAATTTGAACCACAATCTCGAAGAAAATTTCTAGTACTACGGTAGTATGGAAAATTTTTCATACTACCTCCATTCATTGTTTATCATGAAAGAAGTATTTAAAAATTGTGTGAGATCCCTGGAATAAAATATTATATCATTAAATGACGTGTCAAATATGAGAGAGTAGGTACTACCGTAGTACTAGAAATTTTACCACAATCTCGGAGTCATTTGTAGTTTAACTTTGCTCTTGCCGGTTGGAAATTATGAGTTAGTTAATGCTTAGACTAATTAATTAGTGCTTAGTTTTTGTGAATTTATTTATTTTACTGTTTTTTCCACTTTCATAAATCTAATTTCTGTTTTTTTTTTTTTTTTTTTTTTTTGTCTTTTTGTTGTACTTGGTGTCCTGACCCGTTATTAACTAACTTGGAATTTAAATAATAATGAAGCCAATTTAAGAAAAGACTCAGCTTTCCAAGAGTGATTATTTACTAATTAAGATTTGACTCCTAGGATAAGTCTAATTAGTTTTATAAACCTTTTAATCCTACTTTATTAATAAAAGTCAAGTTTTTTCTAAAGAAAAAAACTCAAGTTATATTCTCATGATCAGTGAAAAAAAAAAACTGTTTAACAATGCAGTGGTGAGGGAGGACTAACGATAAGAAGGATAGATGTAAAATATTTTAACCAATTAAGCCAAGTTCAAATTGGTCAAGATAAAAAAAAATTAAAATTAAAATTTAAAAAAAAAAAAAAAACTTTTTTTTAAGTTTTGTGGTGCATTTAATTACCTATATAGTAAAAACCCTATATTAATTTGTATTTCAAGTCATTTCAAATTAGATTTAGATCTAACAAAACTCATTTTTTGAAGTTGTCGTAAAGTTTGTACTAATGACCAAGAGGTCTATGATTCAAATCCTCACTCCCACATGTTACAGCAAAAAAAAAAATAAAATCATTTTTTTAACATAAGATCCATAAATATAAAATTCAAAAACTAGAATGAGTTTATGGTTTAATGAATCACTTAAAAAAAAGGAGCAAACCTTGATAGAAGGATCAGTAGAATCATCGAGAACTTGAATTATGATCCTATCAGATGGCCATGAAAGCCCACATGCTGCTCCAATTGACAATTGATAAACCTATCCAAAACAACAAAGGGAAAAAATTTCACTCAATACAGATAGTTCAACTGGTTAAGACATATATCTTCGACCAATAGGTCTGAAGTTCGAATCATTCTATCCGACACGTTATTTAACTTTGTAAAAAAACGAAAACGAAGTTGACGTAAGTAGCAGATATCAAATCATTTCACCTCTCTCTCATTGTACATAGGGATTTGGACCAAAACCATGGGATAGGCAGAATGAGCAAGCTCAAGATCATCTTTAATGGGCTCCCACTTGTAAGTTTTGTGGGGTTTTTTTCCAAAGAGTTTAAGAAAGAGAATGACAATGCCCATATAAACTCTTTCAAAGAAGAGCATTAGGGACATGCCCAAGCAAGCAGCCACAGAGAGCTTCAAGAGAGGAACAACCAAAGGGGCTGTGGTTTCTTGCCAGAAAACCCCCATTTGGAAAGTGAAGAGCCCTTCCTCCTCCATTGATGAAGGTTTTTGAAGCTTTTAAAGAGATGGGGTTTGAGAGAAAAAGCACTTTTGAGTTCAAGATAGGCCAATTTTGAAGTGATTTTTGCTTGTGGCTTACGTGAAAATCAAATGGGGGAGTGTGTTTGTTTGTGAGAGTGTCAGAATGTTTGCTTTTGTTTGAAAACAGAGCTTTTGAGATGAAACCCAGTTGGGGGAAATGGATTTTGTGGGATTTTTTTTCTCTCTCTCTCTTGCTTTTTAGAGAGAGAAAGAGAGAGATTTGGTTTGAGATTGGGAATTTGGAAGTGGGTTTTTTTCATTGGGATTTTAAGTGTATTTATATCATGAAATTGTGATTGTGAAATGTGAGAAGGAAAGAGATTTCAGACCCAATTTTAGTGTCATTTTGAATAATATAAATTCTGTTTTGGGGTTTGATTTAGAATGGTTTTTTTTTTCTTTAATTGATTTGTTATTTGAACAAAAAATAAGATAGGTTGGATATCATTTTCAAATTAAGTGTTGTGATGGAAATATGGGAATGAAGTGGTTTTTTAAAAAAGAATATTACATGGGGATGAAGTGCTTAATTGTAGTTGAGAGTTGGTCTTGGAGGCTCTTTTCTTAAGTAGCTAAGCTTTCAATTTAAAAATATGAATAGCTCATGGCAATTATATTATAATAAAAAAAAAATACACTTATGTACCTTTTTAATATCATTTTAACCATAATTTTCAATGTAAACATAAATAATTAAGGTATCTCTACTTTTTTTATGTCCGGAAAACCACACACAAGAAAGAGCGAAGAAGAAAAGAGAGAGACAAGTTTTTCCTCTCATTTGTCATAAATTCAAAAGGTATATATAGAGAATACGAGATTTTGTTGAAATATTACATGTATAAACTAAAGGTGTCAACTTAAAATTTAGACTCTCTCTAAGAAAATTTCTAGTTTCACATCTGGTTTTGTATTTGAATCTCCTTCGTATTTATGATGTGATATTAAAAAAAAAATTATACTTTAGATTCATTTAAGTTTGTAATTCTCAAAAAGAATTAAAAAAAATTGGGGAATAGATATATTTTTATAACTAGAAAAGTTTGTTAATAATCAAAAGGTATATTTGCCTTTAAGCACTTCCTTTTAAACATACAAAGATGGATTAAGAAAGTTGTCACCAACCACTCCAATATTGGGAAAACATGTTGAAATTGTGTGTATAAATATAATTAACCATGTAGTAACAAACATTATTTTACGCCAACAAGAGCATAACTTAACTGATATAAATATAAATAACCATGTAGTAACAAACATTATTTTACGCCAACAACAGCATAGCTCAACTGGCATAAAGTTGTATTAATGACTGAGAGGTCTATAGTTTGAATCTCCCACTCCTATATTGTAAAAATAATAATAATAATAATTAAAATAAATAAAATAAAAAATTACATGCCTAGTTGTTTGCTTTTTGCAGCAAGCAAGTTTAAATTATACTCCATATTTATTTTTCTAAGTAATTAAAAGAAAATGATGCTTGAGATGATTGGAAATCATAATGGATTACCAAAAAAAAAGTAGGTTTATATTTGCACATCGACATGTTAATTCTATATTCGGCTCATGTCTTGTTAACCCATGATAGTAATTACTCGAACATCATCACAAAATAAATCAGTTAAAAAATACTCTGTCATGACGGAACTTTTATGAAGGAACTTTAGTTTGTAACAACTTAGTCCTCATACTTTAAAATTTAAAATAATTTAATCTTTACTGTGAAAAATCTCATCAAAATTTAAGTCTTAATTTTTACTATGTAATGACCTAATCTTTATAGTTTATAAGCACAATTGATCTCTAAAGCCTTGTTTGATAACCATTTGGTTTTTGGTTTTTGAAAACTATGCTTGTTTTCACCTAGATTTCCTACCATGACTTTCATCCTAGTTAAAGTTCATTTGAATTCCTATCCAAATTTTAAAAACAAAAACAAGTTTTTGAAAACTACGGTCCCGTTTGATAACCATTTCGTTTTTGGTTTTTGGTTTTTGAAAATTAAGCCTACAAACACTACTTTTACTTACAAGTTTCTTTGTTTTGTTATCTCAATCTTTCCCTTGTTTTAAAAAACCAAGTCAAATTTGGGAAACTAAAAAAAGTAGTTTTCAAAAACTTGTTTTTGTTTTTAGAATTTGACTAAGAATTCAAATGTGTCCTTAACAAAAATGAAAACCATTGTTGGAAAATTGGGAGGAAACAAGCATAATTTTAAAAAACAAAAAACCAAAAACCAAATGGTTATCAAACGGGGCCTACTTTTTTTTGTTTCCAAAATTGGACATGGTTTTTGAAAACAAGGTAAAAGATTGACACAAGAAATTTATAGGTGGAAGTATGCGTGTATAAGTTTAATTTTCAAAAACCAAAATCCACAAACCAAATGGTTATCAAACGGAGCCTAATTAATTTATTGATCTACATGGGTAAGAAATCTCATTAAATTTTAACAATATTTTTCACAATAGGAATCAAGTCGTGAACTAAATTGTTACATATTAAAGCTTAGGGACTAAATCTTTACAAATTACTACAATTCATGAACTAAATTATTAACTCTATGAAAGTTCAAGGAACAAAAAAGTATTTTTTAACCAAATAAATTTTGTTGACAAAAGGGAATGTCAATAGCAAATAGAGAAGGGGAAAAGAGTGAAACGTAAATGATCTACTATACGAAAAATGGCATCATATCGAACAACTAAATATCGCTTCATATGCATCAAAATTCTAATTGTAATATGGCAACTTCTCACCCCATGATTTGGCCAACTTAAACCTATGAAATGACAGATATGATTTGAAAATCTCTTGTATCTATTATTACATAACTCACAAAAGAGACTATCACCAATCAAAGTTGGGTTAAAAACAACAATTGGTACATTGCATTAGTTATAAAGTCATTCAAGATAGATTAATAAAAATTTCCATAGAGAAAATAAAGCTCTGATTAAACTATTTCCAATCATAAAACTACTTGAATATCCAATGAGAACTTGAGGAATTTGACAGAAATGGCACAATCAATCAAAGTTGTGAATGATTAAAGAATTTCACCTTCTTCTTGAGATCCGGAAGAAAAATGCATGATTCCTAACACATTACAGAACTGCAGACAGCCAATAAATTATTGATTGGCAGTCAATGATTTCATAATTCCACCCTCCTTCCAACAATAACTGCAAAATCAAGTAATCTGTCCCTGTTTGAAATGAAATAATAATAATAATAATAGTAATAATTTGAATTTAACATGATTTTTTTTTTTTCTTTTTTTGGTTACATGGGAAATCTCAAAAGTAGGTAAGGATATAAGACCATTACCAGCTGCCCTTCCTGTATTAGAAATTGGGTGGTTTAGATCCATGGATGTAATTTATCTTACCAATGTTGAAACATATTATAAAATGTTGAGTTTTTTAAATTCAACACCATGGGAAGATTCGACTTCTAAGCTTTTGGTCAAGGTTATGATGTCTCGTTTAGCTTAAAAAATTGGTTTACATTATCCTATTTTAGTTTTTAGTCTCTATACTTTCAAAATGTCAATTTGGGTCCATTGTATTTTTCAGCTTTTGTCCAATTTGGTCTATGTACATCCAAAACATCGATTTTTGGTCTCCTATACTCTTAAAGTGATCCTTTTTTGTTTCCTGTATGCAAAATCCTAACACAAATCCATGACAATATTTAAAGAAATTTATTGACTATAGCGTTATGTTGAAATTGTAATTGGAAAACATGAGATTAAAAAAAACGGAGAAACCAAAATGATCATTTATACTGTTACAAAAACTAAAATGAACGTTCTGAAAATACGAGGACCAAAAGTATAGAGACCAAAATGGAACAAAGTTGGAAAAACAGGAACCAAAATAGTATCTAAACCTAAAAATATTATTCTCAAAAGTTACCTCATTCACAGCCCAATTGTTTTACCATTCCATGGAGTAGGAGGCAAATCTTTGATCCACCTGATAAAGTGCTTATGACTCTGCTTAAACAAGGAGTCAGTAAAAGTTGCAAGGAAATTAAGCTTATAGACAGCAGTTGCAAAGTAATTATCTCAAATGTGCCTGCAGCTTGTTCACTGAATTTTTTTCTCCCACTAACTCTAGTTCTCAGAAATAACAAGCAAGAGACAAAGAAGAACATTAATTGATCTGTAAGCAACAGCATCTCTCAGAATACATAAACATCTTTATAATTCCTATATAAGTTACCTAGTAATCTTATGAACTGAGACTTCATGAGGTTTTCAAATGAGCTCTATGATTCCATCAACTTCATCTATCTCAAAATAAATCAATATGAATTGTAGATTCAAAGAAATAAACACAGATCATCTTAAAGATGCTAAACAAATAGAATCCTCTACGGTGCTCATACTTGTATATAGGTGTTTATGTGAAAAATTATCAAGGAAACAAATGGGATGGGAAAACATTTGTGGAGTCTGTGTAAAGCATACCAAGTTAACACATTGAGAACTTTCTTTCATATATTCGTGAGTGTTAAAGTTAATTTGTGTACACCTAAACTATACTTCCGAGACAACTGTCTAACCCTACTACATTTGGTTGTTAGAGAAATTCGTAGGATATTAAATCCTACGGTACGTGGCAATATTGAGGGCTATTGTTCAATCTGAATCATCCATCTCATAACAAACAATGATGATTGTCGAATTAGATCAACCTAATGATGAAAAACAAATGAATCATCTATGGTGCTCGTATTCACATACGGGCATTATGGGAAAAAATGTCTAAGGGACAGCAAGTTTCTTAAATCAGAGATTTGCGGGGTGAGTCATGTGTGTGTGAGGGGGTTTGGTCAACCTTGGGAGTCAAGTTTACAAGAAGTGTTAGATGAAAAGGTGGAGTGTCTAGCTCAAAGCTCATTGTGAAGCTAGAAAGGAACTTCAAAAAGACAACAGAAGCTATCTTGAATCACAAGCTTTAAAAGCAGCATCTCAATCAATTCATCATTAAAAAAGAAGAGAAAAGAAAGAGAAGAAGATGGATTTGAAGTCATTGGTGGATGGGAAATCATTTTTGATGTCTCTAGGCTTTTAGGCTGTCTACCTGTGAGTTTCTCACCAACCAAAGTGCTTCAAAACATACCAAACACAAACAGGACATACCAAACACAAATATGACTAAGTTAAGACTAAAACCAGAACCATTTTTAAGGCAAACAAAATCCCTCAACTCTTGCAAATATTTACAGAAATTTTGAAGTTAATACACATTCAATCATTGGGGAAAACTAACAATAGATTCAACCATTTATTTGCCTATTATCTCATATAACAATTAAAATAAACAAATACTGATGACTTGATTTCAAAATAAGTGTACTAATGTTTCTCTAAATATTTTCTTTTAACATCTACAATGTCTATTAAATAGTTAAAAAGTTGGGTTGTCTTTAAAGGATAATGTTAAGATTGGACAGATATACTCTAGAATAATCAGCATTAGGTATTTTGTTGTTTCTTTTTTTTAAAAAAAAATAATAATAATAATAATTGCATTGCTCGTGTAAGTGTCTGTGTGCAAAGGATTTATTTTCTTATTCCCTAAAACGAAAACTTCTTTTAACAATGAGTTTTAGAGGCTCCATTAAAATCATATTCTATAAAGAATTTTTTTTTTTTTTTTTGATATCTGTGAGTGTCCAGGCCAGCTTACGCGCACCTCGACTAATCTCACCAAATCTATTACTTTTTTTTCGTATATAATAATAATAAATCAGAAAAAGAGGACATTTGAAGCAAACTTAGTGAATGCATGTCGTACTTAGGGAGAAAAGAAAAGTAAATGCATGTCTAAAAGATAACTTAAAATATAATCAAATTTATTATTATTTTAAAATAAAAATAAAGAAATAAAGTTTCATCCACTAGTCCCACATAATCTGAAATCCGATTCTTTTCTAGGTTGCAGGCTTGTTGCAGCACACAGGGAAATTCAAATCAACAAATTCATTTGTGCAATACTTCTCAACAAATAGAGTGAATTGTAAAGAAGCCATATCTGTTCTAATAGCTCTGTGCTCACCAGCTTCCTATTCATCATTAAACTGAATGAAAAATAGCCATGGGTAAAAAAAATAGACAAGGTATAGAATTCTTTGATTAAAGGTAGAAACCAACCAGTACGTGATAAAAAAAAGAATATATCAATGGTCAAAATTTTTTTTATACAGACATGATGATGACAATTAGGAGGATTCATGTTTAGGATTGAGATGTGCCTTGTGTGAGGCATAAGTTTCTTACAGTTTCAGGGACAGCCTGCCCACATTGTTCAAGGATTTCAACTAATGAACCAGCAACTGATGCTTCTTCCTTGGTAATGAAGCTGTGCAAAACACCATTGACCGTGTGTCGAGCCATTCCAGTTAGAATTTGAACATATTTGTCTATTGGTGGAAATGCATCGAGTATGAATATGCATTCATAATTTTCGAGATCTACGGTGTTAACTTGCTCTATGTCAATCTTGGCAACTAAAGGCGTGAGTCTGCTGCCTACTTCCGAACTAAACAAACATGAAAAGAGTAAAAATAAATTAGTTTTAGTAGAGTACAAGTACAAATATAGATCACTTAGGAAGCTGTGTAATAATAATGATAATGATGAGTAAATACTTTAACATAAAATAATTAGAGGAAGAAACACATGCCAATCCATTTTTCCCAGAAGAGGATGGAGGGTTAATAATAATTAAAAGTTTGAAGGACGTTTGACATTCTTCTGGCATCCGCAGTTCTAATGCCAATATTTACCAAATTGAGATTCACATACACTCTACCCGACAAGGAGAGGAATTCCTACTCTCTACATGCATGTCTTACAATCTCTAACTTCTTCAGAAAACCCATCAAAGAATCAGGATTCCAGTAGGAAAACAAGGAATGAACTACTAATCAAGTAAGGATACGTTGGTAAATAACTTAAATGCAGTGACGTATGAAAAATTCAAGAAAAATGATGAGCGCACACTTGATGGTTAACAAGGCCCATGCATTCGCTTCAGGAAGAAAATATCTATATATATATCAATAATTTTAATTTAAAAATTAATATTTATTTTATGTTACAAAACTTTAAATTTTTTTTTTTTTTTTTTTAAAAAAAAAAGCATAAACAAGCTATTGGCATGCGCATGCTTACTTGTTCTTAAATTCTGGGACACCACATAATGCTCCAGCTACGGTATCATGGCCCTTGGATTTAAGAGCAGCAGCTAATTCGTGAACATTACACTCCTTCCCAAGAATAAATAGCACCTTCAATGGCTGTGGCCGGAGTTGACTGCCATTAACTCGATCCAAAGCTTGGATGACCTTCAAAGATCATTAATGATGACACTATTAATAAAATTCTCAATCCTAGAGTAAGAGACGGTGAAATGAAAAGTCAATGATAAAAGGAGAAGCTTCTTTTCTTAGTATTGCTGCAAACTATGACTTTAGAAGTAAGAATTACCAACTAAAAAGTGAAAAGTTCAAAAGTGATTGACCAGAATCAGAATGTAAGGGTCATATCCACTATCAAAAGTTTCCAAGAAGCTTGGATAAGACACCAATCCATTTTACATCATAACTTGGAAATTAACTGCTACCCCAAGGTTTAAGAAGTTAGGTTCACAATAACAACATACAATTTATCTTCATTTTTTTCCATTTAAAGAAGGCATTGGAAGACTGCAGAGATTTCCCTGCAGTTCACAATTGCACGGTCTGCACTAAGATATGTAAAGTTGATGTGCATAAGTACCTTTGATAATTTTTCCTCTTCAGAAATATAGAAGTTTATCAACTGGATAATGCAGGCACTTTGACTGGCCACAGAAGTATCAAGAGACAGTCTTCGAATTGGGCCTCCAAGGAGATCTTGTACAACTGGAACATGGGCACAGCTGAAGCTATCACTGAAAACAATTGTATGTGGATTGCTCGATATAGACTTCCTGATGGATTGTATCATATCAAGATAACCACCTCTTGAAAGAGATTCCAGTCCGTCAACAACCTGATAAAACGTCAAGGAAAAAAAAACAAAAAACCCAACAGATTATAAATCTTAAAACAGAATGTCCATAATACTGACAATAAGCATTCAGTGACATACTATATAATTCTAAAGTAAAAACAAGCCATTTGGTCATCTTCGGGGACCTTAATTGGAGGTTTTGTTTTTTTGGAGACATGGGAATTGAAGAATATAATTTTTGCTATCTTGGGGGTATTTGGCTAGAGAGGAACAATAGAATCTTTAGAGGGGTGGAGAAATCCACGAGTGAGCTGTCGGAGACTATTAGATTTACTACGTCCCTGAAGGCTTCGGTTTCTAAGCTCTTTTGTAATTATCAACTAGGTCTTATTCTTTTGGATTGGGACCTGTTCCTGTAGTTTGGCGGGTGTTTTTGGTTGGGCTTGTTTTTTTTGTATGCCCTCGTGTATTCTTTCATTTTATTCTCAATGAAAGCATGGTTTCTTTATATATATATATATAATGAAGAATATAATTGAGACAGAACATTGTAGCAAGGATATCTATAAAGCCTGGAGAGTGAATGACCAGATAAGAAGTTTTAAACAGTAGAGTTATTTTATAATCATTAAAAATCATTAAAAAAAAATCGAGGATAACAAAATACAAAACAATACTTCAAATAATAAACATAGACGGTCAAATTACCAGCAATAAAACACCAGAAATATCAATAGCCTTCGTGGCAACAAGCTCCAAGAGTCTCTCAGGAGTTGACACGAGAAATTCAGGTTCACAGCTATTCAAACTGTGGGAAGAGAGATAAATTTCCAATTGGATAGAAAATAGTAAAAGCGGATAGAGTGCAAATTGTATAAACAGCGGCAGGTACAAGATGAAAGATAAACAAAGAATTCGTACTATAAAAGACAAGGTCAGACAAAAATCTGTTACAAGGATTATGATACACAGGCAAGCTTACCCTTGAATTTGGTGATCTAGGGATGCCCCAGGATGTATGCTCACTGTATGTACTCCAAGGGCCTTTAATGGCTTGCACATGGAGCGAACCTGAGTAGCTTTCTCTTGTGTAGGAACAAGAAATAGAAGATACGGGCTACTAAAGGATAAACCCTCTTTCTCTTTTCTAGCAATACTGTCAGCAGCTGAAGAAACCACCCATGCAATTTTCTCATCTGTAGAAGACAATCCACTGGTGTCCACGATATCCTTTCCAGAAGAATAACATTTCCAGAACTCAATTCCCCAAGTATCAGCAAACAGAGGCTTGCCATTTCTCTTGATGGAATCATGACATAGGGCATTCTCTATTGCATTTAAGCAAAGCATTAGAAACTTTGACGGGGAGAGAGAACTTTCAGAGCCTACATCTTGAAAGCTTTGTACACCGCCTTTCCCATTTGCATGAACTTTTGTTCTTTCGTGATCAGTCTTGCTTCTTTTAGCAATGTGGCCGTTAGGTGCTGAAGTACTCTTCTCCTTTGGAAATTCCCTCTTGGAGCCTTTTGAAGGCACGGCCTTGGTTTCCTTCTTATTCAAATCCTTATTCCCATTCCTATCATTGTAGGGATCCTCAGGAGTAGGAAGGCTAAAGCACATTCCCTGTAATGTAACAAATTCAAACTCCATATATTCACAACCATTGAGATGAGTATAAATATCAAGTACGCAGACAGAGTAATTAAATAGCGGAAACAGGAAATCGATCAACAGAGACGACTAACAAAAAACGTTGACATTTCGGCGGCTTCAGCTAGTCAAAGTCCCACAAGTCGGTATGTTTAAGCAGCAAACCGAATTTTCGAGTTTACAGTATAGATATGATCTAACCAAACCAAACCAATCACAGAAAATCCTCTTCGCTAAAAAGTATTCGCATATTGTACAACGAATCGAACAACACTGATTCATAAGTTATACCATCCCTGAAGCAAGATAAACTTCGCCTACCAACGAGAAACCCAAACTGAATAACCCTCATTTTACTAGAATCACCCCTCGAACACAGGACGCTACTCTAAATCATACAATAACTTCGTAAATCAAAGAACGTGATGAAATCGAACAAGAATGAATACTTCGGGAAGCTACCTGGCATTTTCTGCGTTTACCAGACTTGCGCCGCTTCTTGGCGGCAATTATGGCGGCAACGCGAGCAGAAACCGAAGAGGAAGAGTCTCCGTTCTTACTTCGGAGCTTCTTCCGGGTAGCTTTGTTCCTTTTTCTCATCACCACATCGTCGCCTTTCGCCATTGAAACTCGAGAGCCGAAGATTTGCTCTGGAGCTGTTGCTGCTGCTGTGACTTGCGAGAGTAGGCGAGGCGGCTAGGCGCAAACGAGGGCGGAACGTTCTGTCTTTGTGTAAAGTGGTTATTTCGTTTGAGAGATGAGGCTACGATGGTAATTTCACGTCACTGTTTGGTAGGCAATCCGAATTCTGTTTCGCGTTTGGCAGATGTGTTTTTGAAACTGTTTTCGGATTCTAGGATCCAAATAGTAGAAATTCTGAAAACAATTTTTTTATGTTTTAATTGTATCCATATTTTGAATTTCAAAATTTTAAATGCATAATTAAATTAAAAAAGATAAAAACTTTAATAAATATAGTATTTCATGTTATAAACTCAATTTATTTTTGCGAAATTAAAATTT
The DNA here is from genome assembly GCA_017139565.1 of Luffa aegyptiaca. Classification (NCBI taxonomy): domain Eukaryota; kingdom Viridiplantae; phylum Streptophyta; class Magnoliopsida; order Cucurbitales; family Cucurbitaceae; genus Luffa; species Luffa aegyptiaca. Next base: position 6,130,424 of record CM029403.1, on the reverse strand, counting down.
GTATAATATAATGTATTATAAATTATATGATATTGTAAAATAATATTAATAAAAAAATTATACCACATAGCATGTTTATAAATTAATTAATGATGTTTTATATTCAACTTAGTATTTAGTTGATGACTACAGATAATTTATCGTTTATAAATATATTATGAAACACGTTTTGAACCATTACTTAAATATATATCCAATTTCTGAATCTTCTACCAAACACATATCTAAAAACATGAAATACAACTCTGTTTTCATTAAATCCCTTGTTTTCAAATTCCTGTTTTCAGATCACCAACCAAACGGACCCTAAACTTTCAAAATATTTATTTTATTGAGATTTTTTTTTTTTTTTGTTAAATACGGATTCGAACTTTAGCCTACTAATCAAAAATACATCTCAATTACTATGGAGTTATGCTCATTTTGACCGGAAGAACTATTGTATTCTTACTTTTATTTTGCTTTTAAATTTAATAAATGGACAAATCAACTCCAAATTTACAAATGAGCATTAAACGTGTTGTCGTGAACATGTGTATTGAAACCATGTACATTTTTCATTTTTCAAACAAAGTCATGTGTATTAAGACAAATATTTGGTGAATGAATATTAAATGACAAAAATAAAGCAATAATCAAAATAATTATTATTTAATCAATTTGAGTATAGTTCAATTAATTATTTTTAACATATACACATTTGAATTACAAGATCAGAAGTTTTTTCTTTTTGTTTTTTTGTTTTTTTTAGACAATATCAGAAGTTTTAATCTCACGCTTGGAACTAAACACAACGTATATATTATTTACAAATTCAATGATTAAAATAGATATCTTGCATATTTCAAGGACTAAATTGATCAAATTTACAAGTTTAAATAAATAAATAAGACATATTACAAAGTTAAAGATAAAGAAAATAGAACAAACTAACAAGTTGGATGAAAAAGAGGAAGAGATTTTTTATTTTTTTATTTTTGACAATGTGGGGGTGGGGAATTCGAACCACACACCTCGTGGTTATCAGTACAAACTTATGTCAGTTGAGTTATGCTCTTGTTGTCCCGAGTTGCATATATTTTTTAGAATTTCCCACTTAAATTTCAAAATAAAAGATCTTCAAAAGAAACAAGGTTATGCTTTAACAGGCCCATAAAGGCTTCTTGGCCCAAAGATCCAAATAGGGCACACGGATCCAGGCCCACAAAGCTCTTAAACGCCAGCCCAATATGGGCCGGCCCATTATGTATTGCCACAGCCCGCCGCCCTTATTTTCCTTCATTTCCCTCGTCGGGCATTTCTCTTCTACAGTCGATGTCGCTCTCTTCCATCGCCCTCACTTTTCTCTGGTCTGCTCAAAGATAGCCATTGTAGAGGATTTAAAAGCTTGAAGGTAATTCAATAGTTCCTTTTGTTTTCTCTCTCTGTTTTCTGTTACGAGTTTTAAGTCTCGGCATTGAACGGCTGACTATCGATTAACGAGGGCCAGTTCAGATTGTTGGAACGAGTGTATTTCTAGGCTTTTGAATTGGTATTGAAATCGTGAAATTCGCGAAATTAGGTCGAACGGAATGTCGGAGGACAAGCGGAACATTCTTGACCACTATCGCCGACAGCTTGCTGCGAAGTTTGAGTTGAAGCGGAAGCTCTACAAAGCCATTTGCAATGATCCGAGTCTTCCCAATGATGTGCGTGAAGAGCAGCGTTATAAGCTGTCGAAGTTGCCCAGAAATAGTTCGTTCACTCGACTGAGGAATCGCTGCATTTTCACTGGTCGACCTAGGGCTGTCTACCAGCTTTTCCGTGTTTCTCGTATTGTCTTCCGTGATCTGGCGTCCAAAGGTCTTATAATGGGTGTCAAGAAATCTTCTTGGTAGATATTGGTACGAAATTTTTATTCTTCAATTTTCATTTTCATTCGAGTTGTATTGATATCCTTTTTATGCTGAAGGAGTTTCTGATCGTTCGATGTTTAGTGTTTGATAATGAAGGCAGGGATAGGATATATATTTTGTGTATGAAGCTCCATTTTTTTCAGTGTTGAATGGTTATTTATGACAAATTGATTTGTTAAATGTTGAATGATTAAATCATGTTCTATGAATTTTTGTTCTCCTTCATGAACATGCTCTCCCAGTGGAAGCTTGATTTTACTCTTATCCCCTGTGAAATTGATTGTGGTGGAGATTGTTTAATCACTGTCTGTACAAAACAGTAATATTGGGGTCTGTTAGCTTAGCTTTTCTTACTGGAAGCTGCAGTATTTTGCTATTAAAGAGTAAGATGCAGTTGCTGGGCTTGATTTATGTTTGCACTCACAGTTTTAACCAGTTAGGTTCAGTAATAAGAAGGAGAGGGATATTTGCTAGTTCAAATCTACAGATCTAGGTTTCTTTCGTTTGTTCATTCCCATTGTAGTGCCAGAAATAAGTGTCGTACAATTTTCTTAAAGCTTTTTTAGACTCTGAAGAAATATATGAACAAGCTATTCAAGAATGTATAACTTGCTTCCAATATCTCTCAAAAAAAAAAAAAAAAAACTTGCTTCCAATATTCTTTATGTTCCCACATTTTTGTAAGAAGATATTAGTATTTCCCATTCTTTGGTTTTTACTTTTCCTTCGAAGTCTTCTCATCCCTATACCAGATAAGAAAAAACTTGCACTGGATATTTAACTTGGTGTAATAAGACACTATCTTTTCTATTGACGAGAAACAAACATGGAATAAATTATTCACGCCCTATATTTAGTTTTTGTTATAAGCTTGGCTACATCCTTTTTATTTATTTGATATGACTTGATTTCTACTTGCGGTGATCCACTCCAACCACAAATACAGAACATGTAACAACCTTACTTACTTGAACAGGATCTGTACTATAGGTTGAACAAATTTGTCCTTGAGTTCTAACAAACACAAAGCATGTAAATGCTGTAGTCACTGAAGTATTGTGGTCATATTCCGTGTCCTTTTGGTTGGTTTTGTTTACGCTGACTGGTTTAATTGTGCATCATGTGCAGGTTGATGGTAGAGGCTTTTGTCGTTGGGGATCAATTATCATTGTTGGGCTGTTATATTTCTCCGAGATTCTCTCTTAATCAGCGGGAATTAATTATAGACACTGAAAAGGGTGATGTTAATTGTAAGTTCCTTGGACATGTGCATTCATGCCCGTTTACGTGTATGACCCGAAAAGAGTAAAGGTTTTATTTGTTATTCAATAAGCGTTTTCTGATAGACTGTTACTAATGCTGTTGTGTTATTCTGATAGAAAAGGTTTCTTTTCCTTGCCATTAAGTTGTTCTGCACTATCTTTGGTTATCAGCTACTTCCTCTTTTACTGCAGTTTTATTTAAGTTTTAGTTGTGATGGCTTGTCAAAAGTGTCCATCTAAATAATAAAGGGCTTAAAGGGAACGTGTTTAAGTTTACCTATCTAGAATTTAATATCCTATAAGTTTCCTTGACAAACCAATGTTGTAGGATGAGGCCGATGTCCCGTGAAAATAGTTGAGGTGCATCTAAGTTGACCAAGACACTCGTGGGTATTAAAATAATAATAATAATAATAAATAGTGCATCTTCCTGTACTCTTTTCAAATTATTATCTTCCTCACATGCCGATAATTTGTCAATTATTATCTTCCTCACGTAGATGGTTGCTGATGAATTTGGCCTCCAAAGGTTAACCCCCTCTCATTTATATACTCTCTCTTTCATACACAAAGGTTACGTATTACTACTACCTTTGTCTACCATTGTGAATGCAGAGACTTAACTTCAACTTATTCATAATTAACGTTTCACTCGCATATTTGTTTAGAGGGCTAAACTTGTCAGACAAGGCAGTATCAGCTGGCTGCAGTTAATCTCAAGTATGGATTCTACTACTTTCCTTATCAATTTAAGATTTGTAATGTTGAATATTATAATTCTTTACTGTACTAAAGTTATTTATTGTATATGGGGTAAAATAGGAAAGTACAGGAAATGTATGTGTTTTTGTATTCCTAAATGTTGGCCAGTCTTTAGATCAATCTTATACACGATTAATTGTTAATAAGGGCGACGGGGTTAGCTTCGGGGAAGATTAGGAACAATATGCCCCTGTAGCATTATACTGGTGCAAAGCAATGCATCCTCTGTGATCAATGTATTCAGAAAGATCTCTTGTTTTTTCAAAAGCATAAAAACAAAGGAAGATTTTATGCTAAACAGCCCCTGAGCTCTTCCTGAAGATTGATAAGAAAGTTAAATGCTTGTGATAAAAGCTTCAAACATGGGGTTTATCCCTCTCTGCAGTAGGCAGGGGATTTTTGGAGAACAAGTTTTGGTATCATATTTGTCTGCAGATTTTTTTTTTTTTTTTTTTTTTGACAACACAGATGCATTCTTTTTTAAACCATAGTTTGGGAAATTTTGCTCGACGCTTGGGTTTCCTTTTACAGTCTGGAAATGGATTTATGTTCTTTAAAAGAACTTGGTTTGATTATAATTTCTTTGTTTTGTAATCTAGTTTTTAGAAGTATTTCTACAATTCTATTTCTAAGTTTTAAAATACTAAAAATTTGTTATTATTTTTTAAAAAACAGAATCGAAAACCTTGAAGATCTAATAATATTGTTGTTCTATTCATCAAAAGAAAAAGAAAAAAAAAAAATTGTTCTTCTGGTTCTCTGTTTTTTAAATTGTTTAAAGGAGTTGTGCTCATTGACTGAGTTCTTTTTCCTTGGTTGTTGACTTAATTTTCCTAAATACGAGTGCGAGTATCTTTTTGATTCATAGTTTTTAAAAGTCGAGAATTAGCATTTCTTTGTAGAAAAAAAAAATATTTTAGTTTTAGCGTTCAACCGTTTGAACTTTTGCCAAATTTTAGTAACAAAAGAAGAAAATTGAAATTTATTGAAAAAAAAAACAACTAAAATTGTATAATCATCTTCAAGCATATATATAAAATTAAAACTAAAACTCTGCATAAATGGTAACATTTATAAATTTTAAACAGACTTAGGGTATGTTTGGTTTAACTTTTTGGTTTAACTTTTTAAGTGTTTAATTTTGAAAAAAAATTCTAGTATTTGGCAACCATTAAAAATGACTTATTAAAAATTAGATTAAGAAATAAATCATTTTCAAAGAAACATTTGAAAGTAAAAATTTAAAAAACAAATCTCAGTGTATAATAACTTGTGTATAAAAACACTTATGAGGAGATGTAACCAAACATATGAGTGTTTAAGTTCTAAACAATTTTTATACAAAATGTTTAAAATGAAATGCATTCTTGAAAAATATTTAAACTAAAAGGTATTTTAAATGGGTTCTTATGTTTTGAGGGAAAAAAATTTCTAATATTACCATAGTATTATACTATTTTATTCACACTATAATTTGTGTTCATAAGTACATCTTTAATGTTGGTGAATCCTACACCATTTTGTAAAAGATAATAATGTGACAAGTAAATGAATATCCCTAAAAAAAATTTCCCTTCTGAGGAAGCTTGTTCACATCATACATCACACACAAGTCAAAAGCAGCAACCAATAGAAAATCTTATTATATTAAAAGAAAATCTTTTGAGAAGCCAAAAAGACTATGGATAGAGAAACCATATAGAAACGCTTTTGAAAAATCATATATTAAAAAAAAGTGGGATTTTGATGTCAATAAAATGGCCTTTAAGAAAGTGGCTTTTTATGCATGCATTGCATTGCCCCTCTAATTTAATTTAACTGCTCCTTTTAACACAATCAAACATATCTTTATCACTTGTCTTTCTTATTTTCTTTTTAGAATATTACATTATAGATAGTCGGTTAGGAATTCAAACGAAGACCACCCTTGAAAAAAAAAAGTAGAGATACCTTAATTAAGGAGTCAAAAACTTTTATGAGGAAACAACATTTACTTTAAGGGACAAATCGAATAAAACCTTTAAAATGTTTTTAATATCTTTGCATTTTGTATCTATAAATACACACAAACATACACATATTTGTTGCACTTCGTCTAATGTTTTAGATTGTTATATAGAGATAGAGATAATGGAGAGAAGCCAAAGCGAGCTTAGCTCAGCGGTAATTGGCATGTACCCTCGACCATAAGGTCAGAGGTTCGAATCCCCCACTCCCAAATGTTGATGTCCTCAAAAAAAAAAAAAAAAAAAAAAAAAAAAAAAAAAGGAGAGAAATGGGAAGTGAAGAATGAGTGGTAGCCAAAGGCATGAATGGAATATATAAATTGCAGTCGACGCCATTGTCGTTGGCGATGAAGAAAGGGGCTTCAAACAAGACCTCATACCATTTGACGATGTCGATATTGTCAATTACGTTGCTAAGCATATTGTGTGTGATGGTGATGTTCGATTGAAGCGGTGGTGTTATTAGCTTGACTCTAGTTGAATTTCTCACTTTCTACTCGTATTGTCTTTTGTTTGAGGTTCTCAAGTGCTTTGTTCAAATAAGGGTAACACCCAACAGACTTGGCATCTTATCTTCTAGGTATTTTATATACATATACACTCTACGTCTTAAACAATGTCATTCACAATTAAATCTCGATTAAAAAATCAGAGTAATAACTTTCATTTTATCTCAAACATCTCATGAGATCACAACATGAAAAAAATCATTCAACATGACTAGCATAATTGTAGAAAAAGATTTCGAAAAAGTATTTAACCGTGTTTATGACGTTTTAGGAGTGACAATCATCAAAATTGAATATTTTCTATAGAGCGAGACTCGTTACAACGAAAATCTAAAAAAATAAGGAGTCTGTCTAATTCGTGTGATATTTGACCTATTCAAACTATCATCAATTTTGGTTTTTTGATAAGTGTAATGTTGTCGTTCTCATTCATTGTCAATGTCCCTCAATGGGCAAAGACATATATATGTATGTATGTATATATATATGATTGGTGGGTGTTGAATGAATTAATAGGCTGTTTTCCTTGTGTGTGTGTGTTTGGAATTTAAGTTTAAATTGACTTATGCTATGCTGCTGTTGCTTTCATTCTTGTTGGAGGCTAAAGTTTAAATGTTAGTCTATTCTTAATTTATAATACACAATATTATTGCCATTTAAACTTTATAGTGGGTTTTTAAAATCAATTGAATTTTATAAATTCTCATGTGGGAAAAATTTTAAATACTTTATGAGTCTCTATCAAGTGGTTACTATTAGAGAATTAAAATTTTTATTCATTTTCAAAAAAATTACAAAGTAGGAGTATAAAAGGAGGGTAAAAAATGAATTTTAAATTCATGATGGGTATTTTTTACTTAAAACTAGGTAATTAAACTTTACAATTAAGAATTTAAAAACGGTTAAGAAAAATAAGTTTGAAAAGATTGATATATTTGTGAAATATAATATTGCAGTTCCATTGGGATGCTTGAAGCTATACCATTTCATCATTTTATTTTTATATATACATTTTACTTTCTTAATTAACTTCTGTTATTAGCGAGTGATAACTTTAATATAAGTATAACATATGAATTTCAAAAAAAAAAAAAAAAAAAAAAAAAAAAAACTTTAATATAACATATGAGTAATAATGGTGGTGAATCTGAGCAAATAGCTCTATGCATATGGTTACTGATATCAATTGTGTCTTGAAATATGAATAGAAGTTGGAAAGAAAAATTAACTAAACTTGGCATGAAGGATTGAAAGACTTCAAAGCTAAGGAGCAAAACAGGCACTTACCTTTAATCGTGGAATCCGACGCGATGGAGATCGTCAAAGCCCTTAACCATGAAAGTTCAGACATTTCAGACACCATGGTAATTCTGAATGAAGTCAAATCCCTTGCTCTCGAAACAGGGGTGATGTCTTTTGCGAAATGCCCTAGAGAGGGCAACCGAATTGCGCACTCTCTTGCGCGATCTGCGGCTGGACTTCCTCCGAAGCTTCCCCTGTCGTCCGATGTTGTCGACAGCAATTGTTTTTCTGAATTATCGATTGATGTTCGTTCGGGTTTTGGTCTCTCTTCCATGCTGGAAGACGAGCTTTTCTGTAGGGTGGTTAATCCCCTGCTTTGGCTGGCCTCATTAATTGAGGAAGAAGCAGTTGTAACTGCCCCTTTTCGTTTTAATGAAGTATTTAGTTTAAAAAATAAAACTAAACTTGGCATGACAAGAAGTCTAAAAACAAAAAATAACAAATATTGATGAGTAAAAGTTTAAGCTGGTCGAAATTGAAAACGTGTAAAAGTTGAAGGACCAAATGCATATTTAAACTTAAATGTCTTGGACGTACAAAAAGTGTTTATATTATGCATTTGACGAAGCAAAAAATTAGAACAAAAAAAAAAAAAAACCCTAAAAAGTAAAAAGGGAAGAAGCAAAGAAGACATCTTTTTCATCACCTTCGTTTTTTTTTTAAGATACGAAGACAAATTATCTATATATCGATCAATAAATGTTCCAAACTCATTAAAAAAATATTTTATAACGTCGTTTTCAACCTTTCAATTTATAAAAATATTGACATATCGATATCTACAAGCAACCATTGCAGCTCATGAAGAAGGAAAGATTTTGAACGAGTCGTGCTAGTGCAAGTAACACAACAACTTTTGGTGTGACAATTTCGTGCTTTTAGACACTTGGAAGCAACACCAAAGTTCAACAAGATATGAGAGTAGTGATTACAATATCTCAAGCAATTGAACTATGCTTAGGTTGAAAGTAATAATCGTTGGTTAATATATAATCTGTAAAATTATAATTACTCATTGAATAAGTGTATTAACTAGTAATATATTGAAGTTGTAGGTTTTTTTTTTTTTTTTTTTTTTTTTTTTTTTTTGAAGAAATGTTAAGTTATAATTAATCGATGTTTAATTTAACCTTTGATTTATGTTTATCGATGAAAAAACACCCCAATTATTATTATTTAAGTTAATCAATCATTTGTCTTTTTTTTTTTTTAATTAATTAATTTATTTTTAAAATTTATTTTATTTTCTTACTAAGGCCCAAAACTTTTCCATGAAATTAAATTAAAGAAATGTTGATTCCTTGTTTGGCAATCACAATCCAAGATTAGTGGGAAATGGGTCACCACACCATGGTTAAAGTCATCCTAATTATGTTAAGAGAAATTCAAAAGGCTTTCTTTTTATTATATTTAATATTTTTTAGAGTAATTTATGCTTGCAAAGATATCATTAAATTGTAAAAAAGAAAAAAGGAAAAAAAAAAAAAGGTCAATAGAAATGGAGGATACATAGTGGGTAATGAATGCCAACCAATATTTTAAAGGACCAAATTTCTTCATTTCTCATCATGCCACTCAAAGTTAATCCATCAAAGTGTTTTAAAAATATTTATTGGGGTTTTAATTATTATGGTAATTTGGAAATAGTTCTATCATTTTAAAAGATTGAATTTCATCTTCATGCATTGTTTTAGGTACTCGATTCACTACATTATAAATAAAACGGATTCTAATTATAATTTTATATAAAAGGAATTTATTACAATTATATATGGACGTGAAACTATGAAAATTTATATGGATCGAAAAAAACCTTATTGATGCATAAATGTGCTTGATGCAAGATATAATGATAATTTATGAGGTAAAATTAGTAATACTGATATAATGAGATGTAATGGGTTAATGATGAGTATGATTTATTGATCTATTACGTCTCATAGTTAATTACAAAAAAGAAATACAACTTTTATTATGATAATCAATACTCTCATTTGATAAGAATTTTACTTTTTTTTTCTTGAAAGATTTTGTTTGTTTGTGATATTTATTTATTTATACCTTTTAAAAATACTCCTATTGAAATTTAACTCAATTTGATTTTTATTTTCTATAATATTCATAAATATATATTTTTATACAAAATCCTTGCAAATATAGCATTAACTAAAATGACTAAAGACTATTAGATTACATGGACTTTCATCTCAAAACCAAGATACCATAATAGATTACATGGGCTTCCATCTCAAAACCAATTGGCAATGAGTGGAGTAACCCATCTATCTTATGAATTGGGAGGTCTCTACTAATCTTTTCAATGTGGGATCCTCAACCAAGACAACTATCAAGATTTACTTTCAATTTTGTTTAGTTTAAGAATATGTGGGGTGGGGTCCAGTTTCAATATATATTAGGAGAGGATTCGAACCTCTGACCTCATCGATAATAATCTTTTATGCCAATTAATTAAGACTCATATTGGCTACTAATTTTATCTTTATTACAACCACAATTAATTTACATGATGAATTTAATTAATTTATATGATCAACCACTTACGACATTATAATCTTGATCAAAACAATAAAGGTTCAACAAAAATGCAAGGACAAACGATTCGAACATTTAACCTCATGTCTGACGATGAACTGTCTTGACCAAATGAGTCATCCTCGAGTTAAATATAAATCACATACTTATCCACTAACATCCATTTAGTTATTAATGTATATGTCGATCAAGAAAAATAATGTTATATCATTTACTATGTTTACACTTACTTTTTCAAGTCGGTATGTTTGTAACTTTATATTTTTTATTAAGCTATATTTTGTAGTCAAACCAAAATAACAACATCGCTATCAAGTGGACTCAAAAGATTAGATTATATTTAATATGAAAAGCTTATGTGAATACGTGTGTAACAAGTGTTCCAACAATCATAAAAGGGTCAAATATTTTGCTTCGTCACTTTTACCTGTTGAATTTCTCTATGAAATTATCATTCCTAACAAAAAAAAAATCTCTATAAAATTATCACTTGACTCATTGACACGTTATTGATTCAAAATAATTCCCATTTTTATATAATATTCAAAATTCCATTGATTCAAATATTTGTAAGTTTTATGGATTACTCACTTCTGTTGCTTGTCATATCTAAAAAGAATTTAGAACTTCAATTCAACATCATATTATTGAAATAAAGAAATTTCTTCCTCCATTATTTAAAAATAATGTCGCGATAAAATAATATATTTTATTTGTAAGTATTGTCTTTTTATAGAGATATAATATTGTTGATGTTTTAAATATGACAGGAAATGTTGATTTATTTGTTAAAAGCTGAAATTTGGCACTATAAATGTAAAATACAATATTTTTCGTGTTATTTCTACAATTTCCTATTTTTACAATATTTTAGATAAAATAATTTGGAAGACAAAAGGTGTGTAAATTTAATGAAAATGATGATAAAAATCATTTTATATTATATATGATTTGAAAATTTGATAAAATTCTATTAAGTTCAAGAGATAATAGTTTATGCAATGGACCAAAACGAGTATAACTCAACGATAATTGGTATGTATTATCGACCAAAATATCAGAGATTCGAATACCTTATTTTCAAATGTTGTTGAACTAAAAAAAATATGTTTTCTTCATGTTTCCTTTTCATTTAACTTCAGCAAATAGATTTTTTGTTTTCAATTAGTACTAAAAAAAGTGTCATTAACAAGTAGAAATTATCTGGTAAAGAAACAAGTGTTTGAGGTTTAAAAAAAAAAGTGTTTGAAAACATAAAATTAAGAATACATTTATAATCACAGTCAATCTTAAGTAGTGTTTTTCTTTATTTAAAAATTATAAATTTAGAGGACAAATTATAATTTTTGTTTTTTTTTTTTTTTATTATAGGTGACCCTATTTAAACATTATGTCACATAAGTTTAGGTTAAATTACAAAATTAGTCTTTGAGGTTGGAAGAAAGTTAGGAATTTAGTCCATATGATTCTGAAAATTAGAATTTTATCCCTATGGATTGATAAAACTTCATAAATAATCTCTATGGTTTAATAAAATCCTCACAAATATTCTTAAATAGTATGTGGGACTCGTAATGGACTATTTATGAGTATTTTATCAAATCACATGCACGAATTCTAACTTTCAAAATCATATGGATTAAATTATAACTTTCTCTAAACCATAGGACCAAACTTGTAATTTGACTGTAAGTTTAAAGTCGATCAATTTTAATATTTATCAATAGAAAATGTATTATTGAAAAATGTTAAAACATAAAAGACTAAATTGTTTTTAAATAACTAAATACCTATTTGGAATGACTTTTTAAAGTTTAAAAAATATATTGTTTGTACTAAAAAACGCATTTTAACATTTAAAAAGTCAGTTCAATGATGTCCTAAGACTAAATTAAAAAATGCATAAAATCAATTATGCACCATACACATTTAACTAATATCAATCATTTTTAGTAAAAAAAATGTGGGACGAAAGATTGAACTGATAATACTCATCTACTAGCATTAGAAATCTTTTATTGTCCTCCGCTAAACTTCAAACATGGAGGAGAGAAAGGAAAGAGAAACAAGAGATTTTTTTCGCTTATTAGAAAAGATAAACACATGTCAACACGAGCATAACTTGTACTGACGACTATGGTTCGAATTTTTCACCTCTACATGTTAAAAAATGCAGAAAAAAAATAAATGGGTGGAAAATATTTTTCCTAATAAATATCTTATGAACTAAGCATCGACTCAACTATATTAAATCATTCACTTTCCGAAAAAATTGACATATTTAAATGAATATTTTATTATATAGAAAGGAATAAAAAAGTAATTTTGAAAAAGGGAATAAAAAAGTAAATGGGACAGTGATAAAAGAGCTGAGGAGTGGGAAGTAGAAGTGGCAGAAAATGAGGGAGTGTCAAAATAAAAAAATAATAACAATAATTTATTATTTTATTTATTTTTTAAAAAAACAGCGACACTTTAATTCCACTCGTTTTCGCCCATTCTTTTTTATATTTCTCTCTTCCTCTTCCATGTGGTCCAAGTCCTCACTGCACCTTCGTCGCTACTTCCTTCGCTTCTTCTTCTTCTTCTCTCTCTCTCTCTCTCTAAAATCTCATTCTTCGTCGCCGCTGCAAGACTTCTGGTTGGGCTCTTGCGTCTGCATGTGACCGGTTAGTTCTCTGTTTTTTTCCGTCTTTTTCTTCTTCAGAAAAGTGTCTATTTAAGGATATTCATCATTGATTCTTCGAGTTTCCGAATCTGCTTCCAACTTCCGGAACTCTGTACTGATTCCTGTTTTACCTGCCAAATCGAGTGAAGGTCGGTGGATTTGAGAGTTTTTGTTGCCTTGATGTTACTATGCCTACTGGAGGGAGTGAATTTTGGGTGTTTGGATCCTGTTTTTTGCTCTGGAGCTTGTGAATCTGTTCGTTTTCTTCTTGTTCTTTGTGGGATTGCGAGTTGCTGTTCGGTGGCTTTGGAAATCTGGTAAAGATCCAATCGGAATTGGAATGTTATGGCTTCTTCTTCTTCTTTTTTCATTGGGTTTTGGGTTTTTTTTTTTAATGAAGCTAAAAGGGGGAGGACGGCTAGGAGAATTTCGATTTGATCGGTTGAGTTAGTGGAGGCTTAATGTGATTTGTTTTTTTTTTTTACCTCGTCGATCTTGCAATTTTGTGCTTGCTTGTGAGTTTGAGCGTAATGGGTACGGTTTGTAGTTTTAGTGTCTTGGTTTAACAGACTTTGAACATCGTCTTTCGGCTTGTATCTTATGAATTAGCGATCGGAGGAAATTATTAACTCCTCTAGGTTGATGGATGTTTCTCTCGTTCTGCTACTGAAGTTTTTGTACTCTAAACTTGTATTGGGTTAATTAATGTTTACGATTTTATTTTTTGCTACAGATTAAGGGATGTGGTTGTGAGCATCTTAAACATCTTAATTTTCAAATTGGGGAGAGATGGTTTCGGAATCTTGGTTTCGCAGTCTGTGGAAGCCTCCAAGGAAGCGTGATTCCACCACGCAGAAGGTTGTTATTGGAGTTTTAGCGTTTGAGATTGCTAGCTTGATGTCCAGGTTGGTTCATCTATGGCAGTCTTTGAGCGATAAGCAAGTTAGGAGGTTGAGGGAAGAGATAAGCAATTCATTGGGCATAAAGAAGCTCGTGTCAGATGACGATGAATATATCGTACGTTTAATATGTGCAGAGATGACAGAGAGTTTAGCTCATGTGGTTAAATCTGTTGCCAGGCTTGGAAAGAAATGCAGTGATCCGAGTTTAAAAAATTTTGAGCATGTTTTTGATGATTTAATTCAAATCGGTGCTGATCCCTATGGTTGGATATACTCATGGAAGAAGATGGAAAAGAAAGTGAAGAAGATGGAGACCTTTATTTCAGTCAATGCAAATTTGTATCAGGAGATGGAGATGCTTGCGGATCTTGAGCAAACTTTGAGGAGGATGAAGCTTAATGACGACACAGATATAGTGAACCTAGTCGAGTTTCAAAAGAAGGTTGCATGGAAACAGCAGGAGGTGAAAAATTTGCGAGAGATGTCACTTTGGAGAAGGACCTATGATTACACAATTCTTCTTCTAGCTAGATGCGTATTCACAATATTCAGTAGGATCAAACATGTATTTGGAATTGAGCAGAGCATGGGGAATGATGAAACAAATGATTCGCGAGATATGAATTCTGACTATATAGCACGTAGTCAATCAGTTTCTTCATTAATGCAGTCCACGGTCCATCCCTCCGAAAACGGTCTCACCAAATTTGCTTCAGGGCCCCTGAAGAGGTTTACAACAAAATCAGGGCCAATTTCGAAAACAGCTAAACCCAATAATTTTTATTCAGGTCCTCTTGGTAGCTCTATTACAAAATCCGGTCCTATTTCAGGCCCTGTTTCTGGAGCCAATAGAAACTTCAACTCTTATTCAGGTCCTCTCACAAGTTCAATAAGATCAGGTTCAATTTCTGGAATAGACAATAAAACCAATCAGAAGAATTGGCTCGTCGGTGGCTACTCTTCCCTATTTAATGGGAAGAAATCTCATCAGAAGGCAAACAGACTAACTCAAGTTGGACCTTTTAAAGGATGCATGATATCTGGCCCTAGTTCTACGGTTGCCAATTGTCACATTAGTACAAATGGGCATCATTCACAGCTTATCAATGGAGCCAAAGATACTGGAATGATAGTTGATCCTTGCAACAAAACGAATCCTTGCAAAGAGTTGCTCGGTATCAAGTGTCGGTTGTTGGACGCCCCACCCGAGACTTTAGGTGCTGCTGCTTTGGCACTGCACTATGCAAATGTCATCATTGTAATTGAGAAGCTTGCTGCATCTCCCCATTTGATTGGTCTGGATGCTAGAGACGACCTCTACAATATGCTGCCAGCCAGAGTTCGAGCTAGCCTAAGGGCAGCTCTAAAGCCATATGCCAAGAGCTTGGCTTCAT
Source organism: Luffa aegyptiaca (assembly GCA_017139565.1). Taxonomy (NCBI): domain Eukaryota; kingdom Viridiplantae; phylum Streptophyta; class Magnoliopsida; order Cucurbitales; family Cucurbitaceae; genus Luffa; species Luffa aegyptiaca. The sequence goes on along the minus strand of CM029403.1, from coordinate 6,115,171 downwards.
CTTCTTATGACACAGGTCTTGCAGGAGAGTGGAATGAGGCAATAACTGGGATATTAGAATGGCTTGCTCCATTGGCTCATAACATGGTTAGATGGCAATCTGAACGTAGTTTCGAACAACAGAATTTTGTTTCCAGGACTAATATACTTCTTGTACAAACCCTTTTCTTCGCAAATCAAGAAAAGACCGAAGCGATCATTACTGAACTTCTTGTTGGTCTCAATTACCTATGGAGGTTCGGTAGGGAACTCAACGCAAAAGCTCTCGATGAGTGTGCCAGCAGTAGAATACACGATGAATATTTGGATATCGTTGGGTAACAGTCTTTTCTATTCTATTGGTATTGCCAACTGAATTGCAGCACAGTCGTCCAACGACAGGAGGCCCCCCCAGCTCTACAAGACCGATATCGACCCATTGGAAGCGGCATGAGAGAGAGAGAGCCATCGCTACTCGGTTGCATTATCAATACTTCAATACCAGAAGTCATCATTGACGAGCTAGGTTTGAGCTTTATAACATTCTTTTACTTTTATAGAGTTATTCAGCTTGTGCAAATGGGCTCTACTCCCATCCTCGTAAAAGTATGGTTTGCCACTATTAAGTTGTCATTACTTGAAAGTTGTATATGTATCAGTAATACGTTCTCCAGATATGTAAAATATCTACTATATATAGGCTTGCCATTACATACAGAAAATCGCTCGAGATCGAGCGCGATGCATCTAAGTAGAATTCTTCACAAATTGCTATTATCTTTTCCATTTCCTATTCAATATATGCTTGTAAATTTTGTGATCTGGTCTTGAACAGTTCCAGCTTGATCTGCCGTTTATCAGGAACTTTGATTCTTGCCGTGGCCATTCCTCTTGGATTTCATTGTCGTGTTTGACTGACATTGATTTCTAGGTATATTTCAATTTATTGGTGTTCTCTTTAATTCTCATCCTTATCCACATGTAGTCTTCTAGTGACTCTTTTGTGGAAGATCTGGTGGTTTGACTTAATCAATATTGTTATTTTTTTCTTCCCACCCAATTTAACCGCAATATATATATTTTATGTATTATTATCGCCACTCCGCGTCGCAAGCACGTGGAGCGGCCATTATTATTATTATTATTTGTGAATGCCTGGACTAACATACACCTCAACTATTCTCACGAGACAAGAGTCATACACTACTATATTTGGTTGTTAAGGTTACTTGTAAGATATTAAATTTTAGATAAGTATTCACCATGACTTAACCTGTTCTCTCGCTCTTTACCAGTTACCTAATTTTATTGACCACTAGATCAATCTAAGATGGTTAAGAAGTTTACTTTTAGAATCGTCCGCCACAAACTGAATCCAAGAAATTCTTTGGCTATGTGGTCCTTTCAAGGCATTTATCCATGGAAAATAGGCCATCACAAGTCTCAATCTTGATTCTTCCACTTGTGGTTCTCAGTGGTGAAGTGAATCAGCACCCTTTAAGATGGAACAATGAAGGAAGATATGATCTTGGAATTTCATCATTGCAGCACCACAATTATCCACCAATTAGGGGTGTCAAGAGAATATCATGACTTATTTGGAGGAGTTATCATATTGGTTGTGAGGTTGTGAGTTTTCAAAGTGTGACTGGGTGCTTCTAGAACAAGCACTAAAGTACTTTAGTTACAAGCATTCTAGTGAAAAAGTCACGACCTTCCACATGGTTTGAACAATCTTGAAGTGTTACTTGACCAACTATTTAGACCAAAAACACTCTACACAAGTATTATTTATTTATTTATTTGTCAAAAAGTACTTTTAGGGAGATTCAAATATCATGAGAAGTGTTTTTAGTAATAGGAGTGTTTTTGGCCATGTCGAGAGCACTCTCAAACATTGCTTAAATCATTTAAATGGACCAGCTTTTTAAGTGAATATGTGTATGTTTTACCTCCATAATATTCTTAGCCATGTAAAAAAAAAGTTACCTCTAAACTTTAAGAAATCGTTCTAAAAAAACCAATTTAAACAATTGGTTAAAGTAATATATAGAGGTTTGAATTTTCATCCTACACGTCGAACTAAAACAACAAATATTCTAAAATGGAGTGATTGCTCGTTAGGTGGGAACAACTATTAAATGAATTTTATATCATCAATAGTGTTAACTTGACATTGTGACTTTTTTTTAAATATGTTCTTTTTAAAGTTAATGGCAACAAATTAATCAAATTGGTTAAAAGAACTTTTTTTTTTTTTTTTTTTAATATGTTCATTTACTGCTCACTATAATAGATTGTTGGTTAAATATTGGATGTTTATACAAAATCAATGGAATATTTACAACCATTTTCAAAATCTCACAAATCAAAGTTTTTTAGATTTAATATTTTATGTCAACATGAACACAACTTAATAGATTCCTTTTTTAGTTATAAAATCCTTAGATTGATAATCAAACCATCTTTATACCTCACATTTGTGTACTAAAAAAAATCGATAATCAAATTATCAACCTATAAAATAATAAGGATAATACTCGGTTGTATACTACTGTATAAATATCTTCTTATATACCACCATTAAAATGTTACGACTAAAAAATATACAGATAAATAATAAAAATATATCCACTTATTCATTTTGGAAATCTCACGGATAAATGTTTGGATATTTTATATACGGAAACAAAATTAACCTTGAAATAGATACGGAACTTTTTATTTTTTATTTTTTATTTTTTGAGATGGAATAGATACGGAACTTGAAACTTGGAAGTCCATCGAAATAAATAAAAAGCGTGCTTAAATAATAAAAATAAAAATAAAAATAAAAATAAATAAATCTAAGAAGAAAGCCGTAACAGCTTCAACCTGACGCTTCCATCCAAAATTCACCGATTCGAAGCTTTTCTCTTCAATTTCTTCCTGATTTTCGTCATCGTATCGTACAATTGGGTATCTTGATTCGTCAGTCGGTTCGCCGCACATGGCAGCGCCAAAGCCTCGCACCACTCGCTCCAGGTCTCACAGGGAGGTTCCGGATTTCGAGAAGATGGACGGTGCTTACAGTTGGGACGCCCTCGAATGGACCAAGATTGAGGTTTCTTCTTCTCACTTTTTATTGATGTTCTCTTTCCGAGGCTTACGCTACACTTCGCTTCTAAACGCTCTGGTTTTCGCTTTTGTTGCAGCCCGTTCCGCGGTCGGTTTCGCGTGTGAACTTGGATTGCTTGCTTGAAGCCGAACAAGTGATTGCTGAGGTTCGTAGAGGTTCAATTTTGGTTTTGAAATTTGAATTATATAATGGGCCGAGATTGAGGGGTTCAATTTCTGTTGAATTGTTAGTTCTTTGTGCGAGGAAAGTTTTACGGATTATAGTGTACTGAATTCGTTCTCTAATTTCGAAATTTGACTGCAATTGTGTGTATTTTTTTAATGTAGAGACGAGTGAACGTAATTGGAAACGACGAATTGGATATTGGGGAATGAAATTTATCGTGATCGATTTATTAGATATGCACTCGCTTAATCTGATTTCATAATCGAGTACTTTTAGACTTATCACTAGAATTAAGACTATTGGTTGCGATCGGTCTGACTTCTTCCGGTGCTGTATAGTTTTGAACAAAACACATTTAGCCTTGCTACTAAAAAACTGGCCAAAAGCTATGGATGGTACTTGAAGAAAGAATTCTTGATTAGGGAATTTATTATTTGAGATCTTATTTTGAAGAAATACTGCCCGAGCTCCTCTTTTAAATTTATGCCGTTTGGAAGTGGTTGTGAAATGGCTAACTTACTATCAGCACCAAATATGAGTTTGCTAAAATTATTGAAAACTGCATTTTGAAGAGGTCCAGAAGCTCTACTCAATCGAACAATACCCTGGGAACCTCAATATCTTTCAGAGAGTCAATACCTAATCGAACAATACCCCAGCATGTTGAAATAGAAATGAAACATACTACCTACATTTTAAAGGGCAGCCTGAGAGAGAAATCCAAATAAGGAATCTTCTCCTGCACCAGCCAATTATTGGACCATAGTCTGGAATAATTGAATGGTATTTTCCACCATGGCTACTTGTGAATGCATTGCATCAGATTAGTTTTGCAATGTGGATGACGATGACCGAAGGTCTAAAATATTGTTTTTATTCAAATTCCCACCTACTCTGCTTGCTTTGACTGTTAAGGAAACAAAACTGATAAGTTTTGGAGAGATATCACATTTATAGGAGGCAGCTTTTATAATGTTTTTCTGTATTTGTGGGCAATCTTATGAGTTTTACCTACAGGGCTATGGTGTTGTTCTTGTAAATACTGATGAGGCGGGTACACTTTTTGTAACCAATTTTCGTCTTCTATTTCTAGTAAGTATTTCATTTAATCAATACTTTATCTTATTTTTTATTTTTTATTTTTTTTAATCTCATAAGCCACTGTAAGCAGGAAATTGTTAGCTCTTGTTCAAATAGTTTAATTTTTTCTTCTCAAGTATATGGTTTTATTTCATGTCTCTTGAGTTTAGTATTATCGTTTAGTGGCTACCTGAACCATTGGGTTGCTGGGCCAGATAGCTGGTGATTGATGATTACTATAAGGCATCATATGGTGGAAACATTTATAACTTCTATGCCCTGTTTCTGCTCAGGAAAATTTCATTAAAAATTTATCAAAATCTGACTTACACTTCTCTCTCTCTCTTTCTTTTTTTTTTTTTTTTTTGTATATTCTTCTTTTGGCTTTTGTGCCCTGTTTCTGTTTGTCGTGCAGTGCTTACCTCTTTTAAATGAGTAGAATCTGTTTCTTGTTAGAAATCTGTTCCAAGTATAAGCTTGTCCATTTTCCGCTAACACAGTGACTGTGTCATCGTCAAAAAACGCTCTCTCCTCTCCCCTCACCCCTCTCCTCCCCAGTCTCTGGTCACCTTCCCATTAACGTCTAGCCTAACATGAATTCCTCTCACTCCCCACAGTATGGGAACTACACTACACAATCCATCTACACAATCCATCTATATTGATCGGAAAACTTTCTCTATAGCCTTTGATGAACATTCCCATGGAAGCAAAGCCAAAGTTACTGATAGAAATAAAAATTTCATGTATGCTTTGCCTTTAGGTTTTTGTGGTGGTATCTCTTCATCCTCTTTTCATTTATTTTGAAGTAGCGTGATTTAGCAAAGATGTCAATATTACTATAAGATCTTTTGTGCTCGATCGTTTGAATGAGTTATAACTTTTCTTTGCTATTTTTCTAGAGTGAAGGAACCATGGATGTTATTGCCCTTGGCACTATACCACTGGCGACAATTGATAAATTCAACAAAGTAGTAAGTTCCTAATTCATAAATCTAAAATCAAGACACATTCTAAAGTGTGTTGTCCTTATTTGGCATTATAACATTTTATTTGCTAGTCTCTCCTGTGGAGCAAGCAGACAATCATCTGCAAGTACTGTAGTTTGTTATTCCAAATTCTCTCCCACCAGGCTGGCAAGTGGGAAAATGTTAGATTATGGTGGATTCTATTTACTCTTCTCAATTAATTATCTATTTCTAGACTATACCGAACTTTAGATGACAACCATTTTTCAGAAAGATAAGCCCCCAAAAGAAAAGGCTACTCCTTTTATTAGTTTAAGCTATATTTTGTTATTTGGTTGTCAATCAACTATTAGATAGCTTTATCACCTCAAACGTTGCTTTTTTTAATTGCTCTTCCTTAAGTAGTTGAAAATCATTCTGCTCACTTTCCAAAACTTTTCTGATATGCATGCTTAGGAGGCCATTTTTATTTTCCATTAATTTTACACGTGTTTAAGGTTTGTTGCTTACAATCTCTTGACTTGACGTGATTGCACTCAAACTCTAATATGTTATTGCATTTTCTACTTTCTGCTAATGAAAATTTTGAACTGAGAGTAATAGTATGCTTGTCTTTTTACTGCGAGGTTTTAGGTTGTGAAGACAAATTCTGTCTCTCGCCAATCTGAAAAGTCTACATCTAGACGACTTCTTCAGGTCATTGGTATGCTTTATCATATAATCACCATTGTAAATGCATATTCTTTACGTGAATGATTTATATTATCAGGAAAGTAACAAATTTTGAGTTATAGGAAAAATATGGAGGAAATGTTTTTGTTCTCTTAAAAATCAATTTGATGGGTGTTACCGTGTTAGGGTGGTGTCTAGATCTGTACATGCATTTTGGGTAACATGTTTTATGTGATATGCTACCTCATTGCATATTTTTTTGATTAGATGACCTTTTCTGATGTTTATTTATTCCTAATTTATCAGGCTAATTTAGGATGAATAGTTATAATAGATGAAATGGTGGCTTCATATGTTGCTCATGTTCTAGTTATTTTTTCTTTTCTTTATTTATTTTATATTATTTTATATATTCAACGTATGTAGCATACTAGCTGAATACAGTAATTAAGGTCTTCTTCTTCCTTTGTGTATTGCAGGAAAAGACATGAGAATTATTGTCTTTGGTTTTCGTCCAAGAACAAAACAGGTTTGTACTTTTCAGTGTTTTCTTGTGGTAGTGTCTACTATCTTAGGCGGCAGGCTTATAAACCCATACCTAATCTTCATGATTTATTCCAAGTAGTAATATCTTGCAGACGTTAGTGGAGTGGGAAGGTTTCCCATGTAGGCCCTCAAATTACATTATGAGCAGTTCATTTAATTTTTACCGATATATTAAATCTATGGAAGAAATGAACTTTTAAGTGGGAAAAGGTTACAAAGCTTCCGCACATTGTGAGCTCTGATCTCTCCAAAAGAAAAGATGCTACTCATTGCTCCTGACCAACTTCCCATGAGTTTGATTCTGCCCTTCACCACAAATTTTAAGCTTGCTACAACTGATCCGTCATTTAGTTTTCTCATTCTTCTTGTGGGTCCTTCTCAATGTCTGTCAAGAATATGCAAAGGGAACAAAGATTAAAGCCTGCTAAAGGATCAGGAGATTATGAAATAGAGTTACAGGGTCCTCAATGAATAAGTAAAAAATGTGATTTTTTTTTTCGACGCTTATGTCCAAAGAGGAGTTAGAAATTAAATATGGTTCTACACAATTATAACATTATGTGAGGTGCTTAACAGTTGCAGAGAGAGTTGCCTCTGGCTTTGTTAATATAGCTTTTAGGAAGTAAAGCAATTGAAAAGCTATTTAAACTTTTTCTGAACTTGGGCAGTTCTTTTCTTGTTGTTGTTGTTCTTGTGATTTCTTTAGACGACTTTTCTTGAATGCCTAACCACCCCACCCTCATTATTATTGTACTATTTTTGAGCCCAATTGACTCAAAAGCTACTTTCAACTTGATCATACGATATGGTAATAGTATAGAAATTATTTATAAATATTTAAATATACTATATATTTTGGATATTTTTATGTCTTATCTAGCATGGAAAGAAGAATACTAAAAGATTATGGTTTGAAATTGAGGAAAAGCTGTGTTCTTTTTTTGGGAAGGCAAAGTAGATGGCAAGATTAAACATATTGTGAACTGGAATTTGGTTTCATAGCCTTTGGAGCATGGAGGTTTGGGTATTGGCAAGTTTAAAGATAGGAACAATAGGTTGGCGAAATGGATTTGTATTATTGTATATTGGTAGATTTTATAAGGAATCTTCTGGATTTGTAGCATATATGGAACTCAAAATTTTGGTTGGGCTTCAAAACCAAAATGGTCTGGCGAAAGATGTCTGGTTTGAAAATATTGCCTTTTCCTCTAGATTTCCTTCTATTTTCAGATTGGCTCTTTAATCAAGATTGCTCTATTTCAGATCTTTGGATTTTCTCAGTAATGATTAATTCCTGGATAATATTACATCGGAGAAATTTGAAAGGATGCTGAAATTTCCCAATTCAGCGTTCTTCTCCTTAATGATGTTCGTACAAGCCCTTGTGCGGATTCCAAATTATGGTTGCCTGGTTTTTCAGGCTCATTTTCGGTGAAATCTTATTGATACAAGCTTGTTGGTTTGTCTCCTTTACCTTCTTTTTTCTTCAAAGCTCTTTGGAAATCTAAGAGCCCCAAGGAGTGTTAACTTATTTATATGGATTCTTGTCAATGGGGGAGTTAACACTTAGGTCTTCTTCAAAAGAAGCTCCCTTTGATGGCTCTGTCTCCTCCATTTTGTCCTTTGTGCTTTGCTAATAAGGAAGACCAAGTTCACAACTTTTTCCAGTGTTCTTTCTCAAGATTCTGCCGATTGTCTTTGTTTTCCATTTTCGACATAAGCTGGGCTTTTGGTAAATGTTCGTTGCAATATACTTCAGATGCTTTGCTTTTGTCTCTGCCTATTAAAGCTAAGCTTCTAATGAATAAATGCTTCTAAAGCTATTCTTTCAGAAATTCAGTTGGAAAGAAATCAAAGAGTCTTTGAGGACAAATTCTTCTCATTGTCCGATCTCTTTGAACTTATCAAGATTTAAGTCTCTTGCTGGTGTTCTCTTTCAAAGGCTTTTGGGGGGTTATTCTGTTCAAGATATTAGTAACAATTGGGAGGTTCTCTTGCAGTGTGTTGTTGTCTTTGCTCTTTGTTTTATTGTTTATTTTCTGTTTCTTTTCTGTCTATTTTTTTCTTCATCGATGAAAAGATCTGTTTTCTTTTCAAATATGTGTGTGTGTGTATCGTACTGCAGTAACTATTTGCAGATATATAATTGCTTTGCATATTTTTATCCAACATGGAAGAAAAGTTCTACTATATCAGATTGGCTTTTATATAACCTGACATATTGTATGGGTGTTGCAATTTACAGAGGCGTAAAGTATATGATGCATTATTGAAGTGTATGAAACCTGCAAGGATATGGGATCTATATGCATTCAAGTCCGGACCATCCAAGTACAGTAATACAGACCCGAAAGTTCGTTTGCTAAATGAGTATTTTCGGCTTCTTGGAAAGGGTTCCCTACGTGCATCAATGAGTATGATTGAAGATGGATCATTTACATTGTCCAATGAATTGTGGAGAATAACTAACATCAATTTGAATTATACTCTGTGTCAGAGTTATCCATTTGCGTTGGTTGTTCCAAAACACATTAGGTATTACTTTTTGATCCAAGATTTTCCGGCACTCACTTTTTGTTTCTTTTTGATATTTAGAGACAAGTTTGTCTTTTTTTTTAAAACTCTTAGAATTAAGAAATGCCTCCTTTTCCAATTTTTTCATATTTATTTTTTGGGGAGTTCATTTAATCCCTTAAAGAAGTTCATTATTGATGATTGTTTTTAGTCGTTGATGCAACTAATTATGTGGTTCTACTGCTAGTGATGAAGAAATGTTGCAGGCTTCTTCCTTTCGTGCTAGATGTCGTTTGCCTGTTGTTTCGTGGTGCAATCCTGGTACAACATAAAGCTAAGATTTGTATTCACTATTCTTGGCCAGACTCATATTTCTAACGTCGAAGAAAACTCTTAGGTACTGGAGCTGTTCTTGCCCGTTCTTCTCAACCTTTAGTTGGTCTTATGATGAATATGAGAAGGTAATATCATATGGTCTAATGCTGTCAAGGTAATCCTTTGGGAATGTGGAGTGAGAGGAAGCTTAGAATCTTTGATGGTAGGGCTAAGAGCGTGGGGAAGAGGTGTGAGGTTTAGTTTTTGGTGTATGCTCTATCCTGATTTTTTTGTATTTCCCCTTTATATCTTTTGGTTATGAATAGTCGTTTTTCTTACTGCAAAATGAGTATGAGGTAATGTGCAACATCCAATCATTTCCTATTTATTATATTAAAATGTTGCTGACTCTAGTTTTGGGACTCCAAAAGTTCGGTTTCATTTTTTTTCCTATGGATTGATAGGACACTAGGCTATTAAGTTGATCCAATTTTATGCATGTTGCAGTAATACTGATGAAAAGCTTGTTGCTGAGCTTTGCTCGCATCTTGGTGGTGTTCAAGGGTCATCCCGTAGGTGGGTGTGTCAAAATTCTCTTTCCATGGTTAGCTATTATTTTTCATTTTACTATTATTATTATTATTATTATTTTTTCAATTTTTGGTTTGAACTGTTTGTCTGCTTAGTTCCCTATGATGCTGTTATGTATTTCCCACGGGAAAAAGGTTTCTGCCGCGTTACTTTTTTCCCCAGCTTTCATCTAAACATATGTAAGTAGAAAATAGAGGGCTGCCCCCATAGGGGCAAAGAATTACATGAGAGTAAAAGAAAAGGAGAAAACCTAAACTAACTAAAAAGAAGTAGAGTCTATAATAACCTGATGTTAGTCATTACAGTGCACTAAACTCTCCAACATCTTCTCACTTTCAAAAATTTATTATTACTATTTTTATTATTATTTTGGTAAGAAACAAAAGTTTCATTGAACATATGAAAGAATACAAGGGCGTACAAAAAACAAGCCCAAGAGCAACGAGAATCCAAAATTAGATAAAAAAGGACTCCAATCCAAAAGAACAAGATCAATATCATAATTACAAAATGGCTTAGTGGCTGACGAACACAAAGAAGCATTAAACCTAATACTATACCATACCTCCTCACCTGACCTTTCTTTCTCTCTAAAGATCCTACCGTTCCTCTCGAGCCAAATACCTCAGAAGACAACAAAGAAATTGGTCTGCCACAACACTTTGCCTTTCTCCCTTTAGGGAGGATGCAAGAGCACCTCCTCCATTAAAGATTTCCCATCCCTGTGATGCACCCTGCTAACCCCAAACGAAGATCTCCAACAGTCCCAAAGGAAGTTAGCAAACGACACTCCCACAATAAATGCTTCAAGTCCTCCTCATGCCTCCTATAGAGAATGCACCATTGCGGGAACAAAACTAAAGAAGAGTGTCTTTGAACATGATCCAAAGTGTTAACGTTCCCAAGTAAAACTTGCCACACAAAAAATCTCACTTTCCAGGGATTTTAACCTTCCAGAGAGGAAAAAACCAAAGCTTTAGGGACAACTAAAGAAGTAGAAGAAAGGGACAGAGAGTGAAAGTAGGACTGGCCGGAGAAACCCCTAGACGAATCATCTTATATTTATCCACCTCAAGCTAAATTTGAAGCAAGGTTGATTACAAGATTTGTTAGAACTAACCTAGATAAGAGGTGACAGAAAGTTGTGCAAAGTGTTGGTTTCTATATAGCTATGATAATTCTCGCGATGACGGTGACAGTTATGGCTGCAAGGTTCTCATCAATACGATAATTCAAAAAAATCAATCTTTTTGAGTAATATATCTGGTGTGTACTTCAGTTGAAAGCATATTTCTATTCATTATTTGAAATGTGTGTTTTATTCTTCCTTTCTTAAGAGACTCCTAAGTCCCTGACATTCGGTTACCCTTTTGCTGACTCCCTCGCAACAATATTACACTTATTCAAAAATTGAATAAAAGAGATGCGGGTTTTTTGGTGTCAGTCTTGCTTCTGCTTTGCTAGCTCTTCCCCTGATTCTAGTTGTCTGCCGACTTTGGGTGAGAATACACATACGTGGAACTTGACCTTTGGGTGATGCAGTAGTGATAATTCTCCTCACTCACAATCCGTCAATCAAATTTCTACCTTTACCTTAGCTCTCGTTAATCACATTGCCGTGCTTGTTAGCCTCCTGGATTAAGAAAAAGATGAAAACTAATTACCTTTTTTTACACTCCTAGTAGAAAAATATCCTCCTAGGTTTACCTTTGAAAATAATAGAACAATTAACATGAATGTTTGGAGAGTGTGGTTAAAGAAACAAAAGAATTTTCTAGATAAAGGATTTGTCTTGTGAAGTTTATTGGGACTTGGTTAGAATCTTTTCAACAAGTTGGTGCCAAGCCTTTTGGGGGCACCTTATCTCCTTTTTGTACCTTTCTCCTTTTCGTTAATAAATTATTGGAAAACAAAACCAAGATTTGAAATGTTAAGTCGATAAAGTGGTTGAGAATTCCAATTTTACAGAAATGGCAGTTGAAATTTTGGAAAAGATCATAGAAATCATGAGAACTTGTAGAGATTATTTGAATTAACTGATGAGTATTTAAACATAGCTTATTTTTACTATAAATCAACACATGGTGAGCTGTTTGATATGGTGACATGGTGAGCTGTTTGATATGGTGACATGGTGACTGAAATTTGCTAGATTGAATCCTAGGAAAAAAAAAACAGTTATTTTATTTTTGTGTATTCAAGAAACAAATTGTTGAAAGAAAAGTATGCACAAATGAATGGGTAAAGACGATACTCTCCTTGCTCTAAACACCAAAAGAGTGTTCTTGAATTCTCTTTTTTCCTTTTGTTACTTCTTGCTACCATTCATCAAAGCTGAGAGGAGCATGATTTTCCATTGTTAATCTATTTCTCCTTTTTCCTTTTCTCCCATATTGTTAACTCGGAGATAAATCTCTGTCTTTTCTGTAAATGACACTTTAGGAAGCTTTATATAGCTGATGCAAGGCCTAGAAAAAATGCTTTAGCAAATGGAGCTATGGGAGGTGGCTCGGAATCTTCATCAAATTATTTTCAATGTGAGGTTAGTTTGAGCCTTTGAGGTTTTGGTTTGTTCTTTCTTTACAATTTAATTATTGGATCTTATTTCAAAAAAATTAATTATTGGATGCTTGACTAACATTGTATTCTTTTTGTTGTCCTCAATAGATAGTTTTTTTTGGGATTGACAACATACATGCAATGAGGGAAAGTCTTACTCGGCTCAGAGAGTACTTGGATACTCATGGTGCAAAATCATCTGATGGAATGTCATCATTCTTGGTTAGTATTTTTCGGCCTAATATATCGAGGCCCTTTGTATTTTGGTTTATAGAAAGTCTCCCTCTCTTCCTCCCTAAACTTGGATACTCATGGTGCAACATCATCTGATGGAATGTCAGTCATTCTTGGTTTCTCTCCTCCCTCACCCCCTCCCTTGAAATTCATGTTTCCCTCACTCGAGATTCATTTTTTTCCCTCCGATCAATCTGTAATGTTAGAAGCATGAGCATGCCCTCCCTGCGTTTCAATTCATGATAATTTGTAAATAACTTCAGGTTGTCTTTTTCCCTCGGATAAACTTGAAATTGTAAATGTGTGAACATGTCAAAAAGTGAGGTGACAAATAATGGAAGAATTTTTTAAGATTGCAGCTGAAGTCATCTCCCTCCCCTACTTTGAACTTTTGCTCTTAAAGAAACTCACTCTCCATATACACATGCAGAGACATGGTGGATGGACTTGGGGCGGAGGTAATCTTAGTAGCATGTCTGCATCTGTATCGACTCTAGGAGATAGTGGCTGGTTAATCCATGTTCAAAGTGTCTTGGCTGGTTCAGCATGGATTGCTGCACGTGTTGCTTTGGAAAAAGCAACAGTGCTAGTTCATTGTAGGTATGAAGTAATTGATTTTTAACTTTTAGTTTGTAACTGTAAAAAATTATATATATGTATATATTTTGTTATTTTGGCTTGGAACTTCTGCTCTAAGGATTACCTCGTCATCTACTTGTGTCGTTTGCATAGTGATGGTTGGGACAGAACATCACAACTAGTTTCACTTGCTAGCTTACTACTTGATCCTTATTATCGGACGTTCGCTGGATTTCAGGTATTCTGTTGTACATTATAGACCTCTTTCGTTACTTTTTTTTTTCTTCTTCTTTACTATATAATTGATTTGGTTTATTCAGAAAAGAAAGGTTTCATATCTCTTTATATATCATGAGTAAATCACTTATTCACTTTATTCTATCCCTGCAATTATCGATTGTTGCATAGACTCTTCTTCATTTATTTAGTTATATTTAGTCATCGGTCAGATTTTAATGTGTATCCTTCATACAGGCACTAGTTGAAAAGGATTGGCTGGCATTTGGTCATCCTTTCTCAGATCGGTCTGGCACACCAACCATATCGGGAAGCGGTAACATGCCATATGAACTCTCTAGGCAGTCTTCAACTGGAAGTTTATCTCCTTCACCTATGCGTCAGCCATCAGGATCATTCACATCTCAAGCTTCTAGTCCTCCACATGCACAAACATCAAACAACTGTTCTCCCATCTTTTTACAGGTCTGTGGTTCATTGAATATAATCTGTGTGAAATATTCTGTGATTAGTTTGGGACTCCTTCACGCATGATTAACAATGTAGATATATAGTGACGGGACTTCTGCTAGGTGCAAAGATCATTTGTCCTTATTTTTATCCTTGGATGCACGAAAATGTATGACCTCTTAATAGAATGCCTACTCAATTATTTGCAGTGGGTTGATTGTGTTTCACAACTTCTGCGCATGTATCCCTTTGCTTTTGAGTTCTCTTCAGTAAGTAACCTTCTGGATGAACCCCGCAAATTTTGACTTGAAACAGTTTGTATTCTTCACTCTTAATTGACATAACATGATTAACATGCTGACCTGTTTGGGGTTTTCTATTAGGCATTCCTGGTGGATCTGTTGGATGGTATGCTTTCCTGTCGCTTTGGGAACTTCTTGTGCAATTGGTAATTTCCTTCGATAAGATTGATCCTTTGTTGTGATGATTCCACTACAAGTTCCCTACTTAATTATTGTCTCCAGATAAAGATCATTGTTCGGTGATTAAAACTATTAAGACAATGTATGTAGGGCTATCTTGGAATAGTTTTCTATTTCTGGTGTAAATGGAAGATATTATTGAATGCATTTGTTTTTAACTAGAAATAGGAAACAAAATTGCTATTAAACAGGTCCATGTTATTCATTCCTTATATTTCTGACCAAACTTGAAGAGTTTTCTGGATTTGATCATGTTTACGTTCCCCTCTTAAATCTCAAATAGTTAAAATCTTAATACCACTAGTTGGAGGGACTTGGTGAATGATATTTTTCTGATGTTTCAGTGAGAAGGAACGGCAGCAATGTGCAGTTTCTGAAGTTTGCGGCTGTTTATGGGCGTATTTAGCTGATTTACGAGCTTCGGAAGGAAGTTCACATGTGCATTATAACCTCTTCTACGATCCAACCAAACATGAAGGGCCTCTCTTACCTCCTGCAGCAGCTCTAGCTCCAACTCTTTGGCCACAGTTCCATCTTCGTTGGGCTTGTCCTAAGGAGTCCCAAGCTGGGGAACTTGAAGCAAGATGCAGGAGAATGGCTATAAAATTCTCTGAAATGCAGAAGGTATGATTCTTTTCTCATACTTGGGTAATGAATAAATGTTCCGAACTCTGTATACAAGTCATGGAAGAAATTTAATTTTTTGTTTGGGTGTATTATTCAACTTTTTTAAAAAAACTCTTTTAAATTGGTTTTTTAAAATTTTTATCCTATATCGTTTTTAATTCTAACAGCAGGGACAGTTAACCCGAAAAACACTAAAGAAACAACACAATACAGCTACAGCCTTTTTTTTTTTTTTAAAAGCACTACTCTCCAACAATTGATGGTATGAAATTAGAGGGAATAGCCTAAAGAATTTCAAGCCAAGGGAGTTACAAAACTCATGTTCTCCTGTTGCAATGCACAACTTCCTATTTCTGATTTACTAAATTGGAGTAGTTCTATAGTGTCATTGAATTGCTGATATTATATGCTTCTACTTTAATCTGACTGTTTTGGAGGGAATGAAACTATGAAAGTAGCCGAAACCAGAAAGGGAGAAGTAGCTTTTTGTAACTGTTTACGATTCAGTTCATTCATAGTTGGTGAAATTGATGTTTTTCTGAATGTTATTTTATGTATGGACATCGTATATGTGCAATGTTTTGTTGTACTCAGTGTCAGCCTGATTGATTCATACGATAAAATGTCTAATAGGACAAAGAAATAGCCGAGAGAAAAGCCCAAGAGATGACAGCTGCCATGGAATCATTAAAAGCAGAGTTGCAAAACGAGAAACAATCAAGTATATCTGCTATGAATGTAGCAAAAAGTGCAAGCAAAGAATGTGAAGCCATAAAGAGAGCAATTCAGTCTCTAGGCTGCAAGGTTGAAGTCTCTAGTAATGGTTATTGTACTGTTGACATTGAGGGCGACCTGATAAAATCCAATCAGAAAATTCATCCTGCTTCAAGAAAGGTTTCACATCGTTCACTGCCTGTTAGTGGGGAGAATGATCTCCCCCTTTCTATCACAGTTACAGCAGATGATGTGCCAAGCAACCCTCTCGGTCACGTCTGTGAAGCTCTTTGCCCGTTGCGCACTCGGGACGGAGGGTGCCGGTGGCCCAATGCTGGTTGTGCTCGTTTGGGTAGCCAATTTATTGGACTGAAGGCAAATTTCGATGCATTTGATAAACTATCCCTATACGATGGTTATTTCAAGCCAGAGTGACTACTTTTCCACTTGGTTTCCGAGTCAAACTAACGATGTGAATCGATTTTCTCCTTGCTCTTGCGAAATTAAGTTATTACATATGACAGACCGACCTCAGTTATTAGGAAAGGGTCTCAGGATGGTGTACATAGAATGTTGAGTTAGCTGGTAAATCAAGACTCTACCACACTTGGACAAGGCTACACGGAAAAGTTAAAAGTTGGTTTAGTTAGTGGCATAAATTGGTTTAGCTTGTTAGAAACTGATTGATTTCCTGCATAAATTGGTCTCTGTACAGGTTTGATTGACACAAGAAGATGTATCATTCTTTTACCAGCAAGTACCTCTGTGATTAACATTAGTAATAAACTATTGCTGGCCTTTCAATTTATTCACCATTTGTGCTCTCTGATATAAGCATAATCATCTCCTTACAAATTCTGAATCATGTATGTGTTGCAGCAATCACTGAGTATGTCTTCTACCAAAGGATCCAAGTTAGGAAAAACTGTATATAAAGATGATTTTTTTATTATAATGGAGTTGTATAATTGCTTTTTAATAGTTAATTTTAAGTTTTTTTTTTTGTTTTTTTTTTTGTTTTTTTTTTTTGTTTTTTTTGTTTTTTTTTTCAAAACAGAATTTTGTTTTTAAACTTTTCAAGGAGACTGGATCTAAAATTTTTCTTTTCAAATAATTAAAACTGTTCAAGTATTGATTTTTTTTTTTTTTTTAGCTTTTAACTATTAATTTTCTAAGAAAATACTCGTGTGAGAGAGAGGAAGCCGGATGATAATATATATATATATATACATATATTAAATGTTGTATAATTTTAGATAATTTTCATCTTTTTTTTAAGAAAAAAATCAATTTTATTCTTAAATCTTTTAAAGCTAATGATTAAATCCTTCCGGAAAAAATGTGACATGGTATTTGTTAATACAATATTCAAGTGGACATGGTGGTATGAACTAAGATGTTAATAAAACAATTAAAATCAGAATATAACCATCATGGGTTGACCCTAGTGGTCAATAAGGACAACAGAAAAAATAAAAGGATTTAGAGGAAATGAATTCAATCTGTGATGGCTACCTAATCTAGGATTTGAACTAGAGATAACAGTTTTGGTCAAAATAGTTCATTGTCTGTTTCAGAAGAAAAAAAAAGGGTTTAATGTTGTTCTCTAATGATATAGGATGGTCAAGATTTCATTCGTGAAGCATTTATTGCATCTCTAGATCTAGCCATCCCTATAAAAAGACAACAATTTCTCTCAAATCAAATACTCCAGAAAATATCAAAGAAGATATAATGGTTGGTTATTCAATGTTCAAAGCAACAATGCTAGTTCATTGTAGGTGTGAAGTAATCAATCTTTTCTTAGTTTGTAACTATAACAAATGTAACAAAATGTGTGTATATATATTTTTTTGTTGTTATTTTGGCTTAGGCAGTCTTCAACTGGAAGTTTGTCTTCTTCACCTATGCCTCAGCCATCAGGATCATTCAGATCTCAAGCTTCCTGTATTACTCATGCACAAACAGCAAACGAAACAACTCTTCTCCCATACTTTATTTGCAGTGGCTTGATTGTGGTGATTGTGTTTCACCACTTCTGCGCATACATCCCTTTACTTATGAGTTCTCTTTAGGAACAATTAAGACTACGTTTGATAACCATTTGATTTTTGGTTTTTGAAAATTGAACCTATAAACATTATTTCCACCAATAAATTTCTTTGTTTTGTCATCTAGCTTCTTTCTACGCTTTCAAAAACCAAGTCAAGTTTTGAAAACTAAAAAAAAAGTAGTTTTTTGTTTTTGGAATTTGACTGAGAATTCAAATGTTTCATCAATCAAGATGGTAAGAAAATAGTGAGAAAACAAACTTAATTTTCAAAAACTAAAAACTAAATGGTTATCAAACGGGCTTAATTTAACTAATTTCTTTACACTCAGACCACCCCTTCAGATGGCTTCTTAAGGGGGCTAATTAAGAGCAAATGCAGCAGAAATGGTGTCTGGAAATGACCAAAAAAAATGCATATCGTGGCTCCAGATAATTTCAGTAACTGCACATGCATATTATTAAAAAGAGAAGTATATTATACATTGGTAGATTAAACAAGATTCCTTTTCTTGAGATTATACACAGATGCAATACCTCATTTGTTTAGAAGCGCAAGCAGGAAGCCTCTTATTAACATTAAATATTGTTGCTTTTGCACCAATGAGTTAGAGAACTTCAAGGAGACAGATTTGATTTAATACTAAGATCATGTTCAAGGATTGACAAAGGGTTGGGAAATGACTCATTTAACTCAGAACTTACAAATCACCGATAAACTCAAGATTGATTCTAGCACTAAAGATGTAGAGCTCACTATAACATTTATGATTTATCAAGGCTGTTCATGGCAAACACAAAACTATGTGTCCCTGGAATCCTCATCCTCATCATCTGGACGTCTTTGGGGCCTTCTCTCCTTCCATCTTGCCCATGCCCAACTCAAAATTAGAAACCCACCAAGAGCATATACCTAATGCAAATGAAATGATTCATATTATAAGCAAGGAACCAGAAAAGCTCAAGTTCCAACGAAGTCAGCACGGCAAGAGGATAAAAACATGTAAAAGACTCAATATGAAAGTAGGATGCTGACAATAATGGGATCCTCTCCTTTATGAACAACCCCTGATAGTGGATACCTTTACAATCCCTCAGTTTACGTTTGTACTAAAAGTTAAGTGGCCCTGGCCCCAGTCCTTCCATACTTTTAAATGGATGCATTCTTTGAATATATACATGTACAGTAGGCTTGCCTCACCCCTACAGATTATAAGCAGAGCCTTCTTCTCATTTCTTCTCTCTTTTGCTCCCTAGAGATACTTAATCAACCCTTCATTTTCGAAAACTTTCTAAGACTAGCTTTCAAGTTCTCAATGATTAGAAATAAAAAGAGCCAATTCAATCTGAAGAGATAGAACACCACGGAACTAGTATTGATAACCTGATGATAGCAGCTGGATGGGACACTGAAATACTAAGGCAATTGGAAGAAAAATAAATCCATATTGCATCAGGCATCCAGGTTCCTTTCTGTTCTATCTATCCCGATGAAAATTGGAAATTCCCAAAAGCTGTCAAAATTGAGTTTCTGTATTGCAATTTTTGGTAAAACTCAACCGACTGCTGAGGTTTAGTACTCTATTTGCTATGTACGATGTACATGAGAGAAATCCTTACACGTTTCCGAACATCTTAAGAACGCTATCGACTAAACCAATCAAGAATATATAAAAAAGAGGGGAAAACTAGGCAGCCGAAAGATGAAAGTACAAACACAGAAAAGGCAAACGCTCTCTACACTCCAATTCACCATTAACGAGATGCTTTAACAGTCAACAATCATTCCCAGCTCAGTCAAATCCACAAACACAACGAGTTTCAAACCACAGTAGAAAGTTCTAATTCATCCACTTTCCACAAAAACGAAATAGAACACAAACCTGCCAGATAACCGCCGGATTGGAAGTCTTGCCGGAGACATCGGCTTCAGCCTCCACCGAAGAGACGGCCAACTCTGCTTTAGGAAACCTGACAAACTCGGGCTTCTGCGAGTCGTCGCCAACCTTCCGGTTTTCATCAACCGCCGCAGCCGGTGGTTTCTTGCCGTCGTTGATCGGAAGAGGCAATCGGAAGTCGAACTTGGGAAGGAAAGAGAACCAAGTGAAAGGGGATTTCGGGGTCTCGTCGTCGTTCATCCCAATAACTTTTGGGGACTCTGACATTGATTTGTGTAATCTGGAAAGAGAAGAAGAAGAAGAGCGATGATGGCGATCAAATACTTATAGTGGTATTAGTCAATAGTCATTGTCTTGTACAAGCGGCGGATAATACAATGGTTTTCATTTCTTCCAAAACAATGTCATTTTCAACCCAAATCCCTAATTTAGAAAGGGTTAGGAATAAAATATGTTAAATTACAAATTTATTCTCTAAAATTTGTAGTCAATTTTTCTTTTTTTAAACCATGGGGAGATTTGAGTTCCAAACCTCTTCGTCAAGACCTAGTTTATACTCCCTCCATTCAAGCACGTCATTTAATGATATAATATTTTATTTCATACTACCGTAGTATTAGAAATTTTCTCCGACCAGTTTTTTTTTTTTAAAAACTAAAATTGCATTAAATTATGAGGAAACAGTTACACTAATGTTCTCTTTAATTAATAAGGATAACCAAAAAGGATTAGCATCTTCCCAACAAAAAAGAAAACTTTTCCGATGTGGAAGAGGGGAAGAACTCAAAAAAACCACCATCAAATCTGGCTGCCATTTGTGCGAGGATATGCGCGATTCTGTTATCTCGATCTAGATGGGAGTTGAGCTACGTGTTGGCAAATTTTGAATCGATTAGTCTCTAAACTTTCAACCTTGTATCTAACAAATTTATGAAATTTAAAAAAAGTATTGGATAGGTTTTGCACTCTCACATTTGTATTTAATAAGTTGGTCGTGTGTATATAGCTTAGTGTATAAAGCATGTATACTCGTCAAAGTGAGCATAGCTAGACCGTAATTAACATGTACCTTCGACCAATATTTTTGAACTAAAATAATAATAAATAAATAAATAAATAAATAAAGCATATATTCTCCCCACCCAGCATTAAGGCCGACTGAAATAGGACCATTTTGATTATACCTCTCGGCCCAGGCCCAGGTTTTAACCTAAAATTGGGCCAATGTCCGGCCCAGTCGAGTTTCAGCCCATCACGTTTCTTCAGTTACTGTATATATACTTCTGTTCGAAGCTTCTTGGAGTTACGACAATGGAAGAAGAGGCGGGAGCTTAAGTACTAAGCAGGACGAGACGATGGCAGACGAGACCTTGGTCGAAGCGGCGCTTCGAGTCCTCAACACTTCCGATCCTTTCGAGAAGGCCGAACTCGGCCACTCCGTCGCTTCTCGATGGCTCAACGGCGCCATTCCTCGCCCTTACGACCCCTCCGCCGATCTCGCCGTCCCCGACCGCCCCGCTAGGCTCTCCGATGTAACAATCTGTCTTCTTCGTCACCTCTTCGTGTTATGTGTATATAGTGTTTGTTGATTCTCTGTGTTGAAGTGGTTTTTGAAATGGTTCAGGTGAAGTTGGTGTCGCCGAGTCTCATGCCGAAGCTGGGGAAGGCGGGAAGCTTACAGAGCAGGCAGGCTATTCTGCATAGTCTCGTCCACACTGAAAGTTGGGCTATCGATTTGTCGTGGGTACTTTGCCGTTTTATTTTTAATTCCGATTTGTCCTGAATCAGTGAATTGAATATTTGCGAGTACGCATTTAATTATATGCTATTTTTATTTTATGTTCTTCTGTTCGATTTTGGAGGGTTCCATAACCCTAAACCCTTTTTGTTTCTGTTTTCTTTCTATCTCTCTCCATTGTTGATTAGTCCATTATTTATCGAATGCTGTTATCGATTCCCTTTTTTGCCCATTTAAGAGTTGAAATGATATTTAATTAGTTATTTATCTTTGTTTAATTTGCTGTTTACAAGCCTCGTTTGGCGTTCCCCTTGGTTAATTTTTTTATTATATAGATGCATCTTTTTATGTTTAATCTGTACTTTTAATTATTATACTTGTGGCTACTTTTGCTTGTCCCTTCTATTTTGAGTCTTCGATTATTTTATGGCTGCCTGATATTCTCTTGTCCTTTCCTACAATGGAAAAATTACGCCTAATTGCCTATAGTGAGGAGACACTGACTGGTAATTGCAAGGAATATCCATTGATGTCAATTATTATCAGTAAATTGTCTTCTTATGTTTTACGTTTATTTAATTTTTGCAATATCTACTGGTTTAGCATAATTTTTGCGATATCCACTAGCTCCATGGCTAAGATGATTGCCTTGCTGATACCCATTTCTGGGATACTTCCGTTAACCTAGTTCTTCACCTATCCTTTCATGGGTCCATCTTGTTATTTATTTTTTAGCAGTGTCTTTGTTGACTCGGCCAAACTTTAATACTCTGTAGGATATAATAGCTCGGTTTGGAAAACAAGAAGCAATGCCAAGAGAATTCTTCACTGATTTTGTTAGGGTAGCTCAGGATGAAGGTAGACATTTTACTCTTCTAGCTGCACGACTGAAGGAACTGGGCTCTTTCTATGGAGCACTACCTGCTCATGATGGCCTCTGGGATTCTGCTATTGCTACTTCCAAGGATCTATTAGCACGCTTGGCAATTGAGCATTGCGTTCATGAGGTGCGTGCCTGATTTATTTAGTTGATGATGAAGTAAAAGAGAATGAGCTTTATCAAGCATGCGCTAGTGATGGGGATGTAGGTTAAGTCCCGTTTCTCTTTAATTAACTAACTTTCCATATCGATGAATTGATTTATAAGATTGGGCGATAGAAGTAATGTTGAAATCTTGTTTTTATCTTTAAACTTCCACCCATGTTATGATGTTTCAATTTTAGTTTTTGTACTTATAATTTAACTTTTTCCATTTTGTTTAACAAGAATCTAAAGTTCTATTTTTATATATTTTCCAGTTGGATGATAGAATCAGCATCTGATGTTAAGAACAGTCTACAACATGGTAATCTATCACGCAAAGGACTAATATATATCTTTATGTAAAATTGAAGGACCAAAAGAACTAAATAAAAATAAATTTTAAACCTTGAAAATGAAATAAAATAGACCAAAATATAATATTTAGGGGACGAAAATAGTGTTTAAACCTAGAACTAACTTGTTTTATTATTCATTTGTATACATTTATTTATGATGATGACTGACTGGCCTGGCTATGAGAAAGTGCTCTTAAAAAAAAATATGGAAGTCATTAATAGTCCTTTAAAATACATCTGGAAGAAACACTAAAAAATCTGTTTGAAAAAACTGTTACTAGGGAAATACCTCATTTTAAATACTCCGATGGCCTCTTGCAGACAGTCTAGTTTTGAATCTTATAGAACTGTATATTTACAGTACCAAATGTTTTATGCCCGTATTTTATCTAACATGTTGAATAAATTGTATAAACAGGCTAGGGGGCTCGATGTGCTTCCCACAACCATCTCCCGATTCCGAAAGGGAGGAGACGACGAGTCAGCAGATTTGTTAGAGAAAGTAGTGTACCCAGAAGAAGTCACCCATTGTGCTGCTGGAGTAAAATGGTTTAAATATCTTTGCCAGAGGTCTGGAGAACAGATATTGGATGGGGACAGCTCGCTGCCGGTACATGAAGATGGGGCAGATGATAATGCAATGGAAATAGAGAATGAAGAAGTCATTCACAAGTTTCATGCAATTGTGAGAAAGTACTTCAGGGGGCCATTGAAGCCACCTTTCAACGAAGCGGCAAGAAAAGCTGCTGGTTTTGGCCCTCAATGGTATGAACCACTTGCTTTCAAACAAGACCCTACCTTAGAAACACCTCCCAATCACTAACATTTAGTAATTAAATTGTCAGAGTGACATGTTGAAATGCCATCTTGATATTTGAAGGTCAGACATCTCGACAAGGGGTTTGTATGATCTTTTTGTGTCCTACTGAAACATTCATAATCATTGATACCCTTTCTCTATTTCTCTCATCTCTCCATAATTTTTTAATTTTTCAATTCCGTTGGTATAGATATTGACATCTGGAACCTTCTTGTCAAGGAAAGAAAGGTTTGGTTTTCCTTTGTTGACGAGAAAAGAAACTGATTACTGATTAGTATAATAAAATAAAATGTCGATAGTGAAGATAGCCCACATGTTCTACTCTATATAAAAAAAAAATATTTTTATTATTATTATTTAATGTTAATCTTTGAGATCTGGTTTGATATCATTTGAATTTTTTGTTTTTGAATTTTAAGTTTATAACATTTCTGTTTTTGTTGAGTTTCATATCATTTTTAAAGAGATGTTTCTGATTCAATGTAGGAGTTGTATTTTGGGTTTTGTTTCATTTTAGTTCTTATATATTATATTTAGAAAGCTTAAATTGATCTCTCTACATTAAGTTTATTATTAATATTTCAATGAAAAAGTTGGTCTCTATTAGTCTTAAATAAATTTTAGAAATTTTATAGAAATATGTTCACTTTTCATATTTTTTATATGAAAATTATTATTAAAAATTAATTTGCGCTTATTAATTTCAAACAACAAAAAAACATACAGGATCAAAATGATATTTTAACTAACTAAACTAGTTAACTTGGTTAACTAAATATTCTGTTAATTTAGACCTTGTTTGGTAATTATTTGGGCTTCATTTGATAACTATTTGGTTTTTGAAAATTATGCTTTTTTTTTCCTAAATTTCCTACCATGACTTTCATCCTTGTTAAGGATCTATTTGAATTTCTAACCAAATTCTAAATACAAAAACAAGTTTTTGAAATTCTTTTTTTGTCTTCCAAATTGGACTGGGTGAAAACAAAGAAGATTAATACTAAAACAAAGAAACTTGAAAGTAGGTGTATATAGACTTAATTTTCTAAAATCAAATGGTCATCAAACGGAGCCTTGGTTTTTTATTTTTGAAAACTACTTTTTTTTCAAAATTGAACTTGGTTTTTGAAAACAAGAAAGAAGATTGATACTAAAATAAATAAACTTATAGATAGAAATAGGTGTGTATAACTTAATTTTCAAAAACTAAAAATCAAATGATTATCAACCGGGCTTTAACATTTTGACAATTGGTCGCCAACGAAACAATTTCATTTATTCCCTCGAAATAGAATTGAGTTTGGTGATAATAAATCGCATCATTGAAGTATTATTCAAAATTTTCTGAAGAAAAGAACAATTATTCGAAAAAGTGACAATCAAAAACTCATCCTTTTGTACACCATTATTCCTTGACAGATGACTTCGGGTCATGGAAAAGGTTGCTTAATATGGCATCTCCAAGTTTGGTTCTCTTGACACCAGATTCCAATTATATGAACCAGCAAAAATTTGTTGTAGTTGAAACGAGGCAAGGTCTGCATCACTATGTTCAATCCCAAAATCAAAGGGATACTCTGACATTTTGAGGAATAAATAAAAGGTTTTAAAATCCATCTTTCGTAATTGTCGATCTTCAAGAAAAGCATCACAATAGCAGTCTTTGGATATTGCTGAAGTTTGCTTGTAAAGCTGTGAGGAATTCACCTGCAAAAAGACCATGTTCAGTAGTTGCATTTGATGACATTGATCGCTGAAAAGTATGGAACAAAATCAAACCAAACCAAATCAAACCACGATTCTCTACCACAACTTATATGGGAGTAAGGTACGGTATTTTTTGTCTCATTCAGCCAATCAATCGATCAGATGAAAAAAAAAAAATCTAATAGACTATAGTAGGTATATCCATGAGTGTTCGAACTAGTTTGCATGCAGGTCTTGTGCAAGCTAAGCTAGCCTAGGACAAAAATAATACTGATTTTGAAAAACTCTGAGACATTTGAGAAGATTTATATCCATCAGACACGACAAGACCAAAACAAGAAGGTAAGGAAAAGCTTGAAAAACTACAACAATTTTGGTACCTCCAACTTTTCCATCAAAGACACGATGATCAGCCGACAATGTGAGGTTCATTTTATTGATGACAACAGGTCGCTCGTTTCCTAGATAAAAGTACAACCAATATTACTTGACTAGTTATTTGAGGCATCAAAGATTTTCGTGGTTCAAAATATAAGGGGAAAAAGTTTTATACCATCATTTCCAATTACTGGCTCAACAACTTTGTTACCTCTACCTACAGCAAGAATTCCAGCCTGAAACACACGAAAAAACAAATTTATAAGGACATACAGTATGCATATATATATCAAATGTCTGACACTCTCCTGCAAGAGGCCTTGCTTAATGTCTGAAAGAAATGAAACAAAAACTGATGCTGAAAACTTTTCTTAAGCCAGTCTCCCCAGAGAAAGAAAAGTAGAAAAGTTTTAGCATTTGCAGCTGCTCTTACTGTATCATCATTAATGCAAAGAATACAACTAGTAAAGTTAGGTTGATTTATTCAAATAATTTCTTCAATGCTGCTTTCATATGTTCACCTGGACTTTGCTCTAAAAGCGAGAATCAATATATGACCTACCATATATTCATTTAAAAAAAAAAAACTAGCGACCTTAATAATGTACAACTTAGAAACATAATCTAAGAGAACATGGTGTTCTTCAATTATATCATCAAATAGAGGTAAATGGGTTCTCAATTTCAGAATTAATTCATTTCAGGAACGTGAAAGAGAGATCTTCCACATTCAAACCTACCATTTGAAAATATGGGAACGGTGAAGGAAAAAGAATGAAATAAAGAGCATCAGTTTCCAGGTATCAAATGATACTTATATCTTTTTTAAGTATACCCATCCCAAAACTTGTAAACTCTGAACTACATGCAGAGATCAATAAGATAATGTGATCCTGAGTGCAAAGAGAGAGCATGAATGGAGAAGAACCTGTGGAGGGTTAATTATAGCACAGAAATGATCCACTGGGAACATCCCTAGATTTGAAATGCTGCAGAAAGGTCAACACAATGTAAGTTAATTATTGATGCTTCCAACAAAATCTTTAAGCAATATAGTAATAGGTAAATTACAGATACATCTAACAAGGAGATGGATTGAATTGTAGTAGCTGTATTAGATGAGAGCTATACACCAACAACATCATAGTTTGGCACAATATATATATATATATATATATATATATATATATATATATATATATATATATATATATATATATATATATATATTCGTTAGTATTAGATATTAATATTATTATTTATCAAAAAAAAAAAGATATTAATATTATTGTGCCACAATTAGTATATTTGCTTCAACCGATATACTCAATCACCTGAAAGTGCCTCCTTGGAATTCATCTGGTTTGAGCTTCCCTGCACGGGCCTTCTCAGCTAACTCTTTGACCTAAATCAGATGCAGATTACCAAGAAAGATTATGCAGTTTACAATAAATATAATTACTAAAAAAACCTAGCTCTGTTGACATAGATACAAGTGGGTTTGGAAGATTTGAGTCCAAATAGAGATTTAAACGAACTGTTTCTTTTTTTAGCTGTGCTCTTACTAGTTTAAAGCTTCAAATAGAAAACTCAAAACAGTGATTGTCTTGAAGATTGTATCACAACAATTTATGAGCATGCCTCCAAAGGTTCACCATAGTAAAATTCAACCAACGACAAAGAAATAAAAGAAGCAAACATCTTCAAGTACTCAAACAAATATAGTACCTCCGAAGAAATAGCCGATATGGTCTTCTGATCGGCATTCCTCACAATAGGAGTCATTAAGCCCTACAACAATTTAAATATGTAGTCACCAGCCTGTCTACCGATTTTAAATAACTAATGTTGGAAAATATATATATATATACCTTCTCAGTAGCAACTGCAATTGATATGTCCACAGAGTTCCAGAAAACAACTTCCCCTTTCTCGTTGTCCCAATAAGCTGTGATGCGATGAACATTTCAGTTTTGAACAGTTACTATAGTTTCAGAAGAGAAACCAATTGCAAAAGCACACACAATGATACTGCATGTCATGTTCAGTATTCATCATTCATTGTTTTGTGTGAAATTTACATCACTTTATTTTGAGTCGAGAAGTTTGTCACTGCCTTTGTTTTGAGTCGAAAAGTAATATCACCGGCTTTTTTTTTTCTTTTGGCAAGGGTTAAGTTTACTGATCCATTTCTTGGTCCACACAAGCAACGGCCTTTCAAAGTTCCCAACGATCAACAATATTTTTTTAGATTTTACAATTAGAAAAACATGTAAAACATACTCTCACATCAACTCTACTGCCAGTTGGAAAGAAAATTTTGGCCCTCAATAACATTTTGCAAAAATGAGTTGTATTTACCATTGGCTCCAGGCACATTTCTCAGAGCAACTGCTACGGCTTTGATGACAATATCATTCACGGAAACTTTGACATCATGCTTCTCTGTAGAATTACAAATAATGTATGTAAAGTGGATAAATGTTGCTGAAGAGGTAACCCAAAGAAACCAATTAAGCCAAGTAATAGTTTATACCCCAAACCTTTAAGATCTTTTCTGAGTGAAAGAAGAGGATCCAATATGACATCTGATAAAAAGGGTCAAGTACGTTAGAAGTGGATGAATTGAATTCTAAATATGTAGGTGTAGTGCCAAAGTCCAAGCACCTGTGGACAGATATAGATGTGGAGTATTTTGTTTTGATTCCAATAGTCTTTTAGCGATCACCTGCAAAACCCATATTGTAATTACAATTTTATAAGATATTATAACAACTTTTAAGCCAAAAGCAGGAGAGGGAAAGGGAGAGGTAATAATGACATGTTTTTACTACTAGTTCAACCAATTACTTCGTATATAGAACAACTACCGTACAATGATGCTCGTATACAGCTTCCAACCAAAGCATATATACTAAAGCTGGTGTGTACCATATTACTTCAGTTCACACTCCAGATGTCATATACATTCCTATTGATCTCATTGAATTTATTCAAAGTCGCACACACACATTTAAGAGCACAGCAAGAAATGTTTTTAGTGTTTTTTATTTTGAAAACCCAATTTTTTATTGGTCTCAGAACTGAATGCCAAAGCCTATGGATAACCAGTCCTAGTACTAAAAAAGAATAATGCTTTACAAAGGAAATATGGAAGTGTGTACCTTGCGAATTTGACTATTAGGTAAATCTTCAAAAGAATCAGATTGCTTGTTTGAAGATTTTGATTCTGATGAAGCTGTGGAAGAAGCCTGTGCACGGACCTCAGGTGATCTTTTCTCTTTGGACAAAGAAACTTCTGATAAGCCTTTCCCTGATTTAATGGCAGCCAGAACATCCCCTTTCAACAGTGTGCCATGAGAACCCGATGCCTTCAATGATGATGCATCCAGACCATGTTCCGCAATTAACAACTTCGCAGCAGGACTTATTCTTGCAACACTACCTCCTTTTGATGTTCCAACATCATGTTTAACAGTACCGTGGGCAGGTTTGTCCTCTTTAATCACCGAACTACTACTAACAGCACTTTTTACAGATTCAATATCTGCGGGGTCTTCAACCTTACCAAACAGACGACTTAACGTTACATATTGGTTCAGCAAGAAGAGAGTTATTCACTATACTAAGAACTTGTACAGAATTTTTCACACATTAAACATGTTAAAACATCGTGAAGAACACTATATCAATCACCAGTATAATTTGATTGCATTGGATATAAATTCATCCTCAATAAACACCAAAAGAAAGTTATAAAGAGCAGGCAATTTATCACTTACTGTAATTGCAATCGGTTTTCCAACTGCCACATCCTTTGAGCCTTCAGGTGCTAGTATCTTAGCCAGATACCTACAGGTTATGTCCCACGAAAATAATTGAGGAGATTTATGATAGAAGGAAAAGCCTCCCTCTTATTTTTATTGAGGAAACTATGTAATAGTTCTAAACTTAACTAACAGATAAGAAATAGTTGCTACAAAATACAGAAGAGTAGCTTAAAAATCAAGCAAATAAAACAAGGCAGCAAACCTATAATTTAGGGAGTAATTTCCAACTTTCTACTTCTACTGTAGGCCATCTGACCATGTAACTTGAAAGATGTTTATTCCACTTCTTACTGACCATTTGTTCTTATGAGGACTAATGGTTTTCTTTCCAACATGGTCTTTGCTTAGGGTTGGGGATTCTGGTTAGAAAGGAAAAAAGAAATTTCTAGTTATCTGCATATAGTTCTAGATTTGATATGTTTTAGCTCCTTTACAGAGTTCACACGGTAAGACTTTTCATAACTATTACTAGTTTCTATTAAGACTGACTTGAAAGCCCTTTCCTAATCTATGAGGATGTTCTATCAGCCCCTTTGTCCTCTGTACATAGTCCTTGTTGGTTGTTAAAATGAATCATTTCTTTTTAAAAGAAGTTATCCACAATAAGACCCTCAAGAAAAGATACATCTCTGGAAGCAGCTAGCCATCTAACAGCAATATAACCCAATAGTGATTAAGTTTGAATTCTTGATTGTCTCTGAAGCATTATTTTGTAAGTGTTTCCTTTTTTTTTTTCGGGCTCATCAGGCTTTAACTTCATCGCTGCTGGGTTTAAGAACCTACAATCATCATACGCAACCTCCTTTTCTTAATCAACGTCACTTAAAATCTAAGAAAAGAGAAGAGAAAATAGTACAAAATTACAGTTAAATGATTATGGAACTAACAATATTAGAAATGAACAGAGCACTACTTTCTACAATGTATGTGGGTTAGCTCAATAGGCTTTAGCTCATCATCGCTGGGACGGTTTAATTAAGTTACTTTTTCTTAGCCAACAACATTGCTTAAAAGATAGGAAAAAAGGAGAGAAAACAGCACTAAAGTAAGTTAAAAGATTATAGAACTGCAATAGGGATGAATTGAATTACTATTGTTATTATATTAAATTATAAAATTTACTAAATAAAATGTAGGATTTCCAGCATAGAGAAAATGAAGGGTAAAGGACACATATCTCAAGAGTACGTAATAAATCCCAGGGGAACATAGAAAAAGCAAGCCAATAATTTGCCTAAGTTACAAAAACAATTTGAGAGGGTACACAAAGTAAAGGCTAAAAAATTAGTGGATTTCAAAGAAGTTCGGCAGACAATTATTTGCAATGGGAGACATATTACAACCTTTCATGTCAAGCACAAGAGGACTATATTCGATTGCCACTGCATGCTTGAACAACCTTATACTATTACCTTGTATAATTTGTTCAAAATATTAAAACCTTTTGGCCTTGGTTAATTTGATCGCCTATAATATTCTTCATGGCACCTCAAATATGAGATTGGACTTTAGTATGGAAAGTGAGAGTCAACATTGGACTATTCATTTTAATTCACTAGTTTTAACAATCCCGAAGATCCAT
The DNA here is from genome assembly GCA_017139565.1 of Luffa aegyptiaca. Lineage (NCBI taxonomy): Eukaryota > Viridiplantae > Streptophyta > Magnoliopsida > Cucurbitales > Cucurbitaceae > Luffa > Luffa aegyptiaca. The sequence continues at coordinate 6,083,959 of CM029403.1, read as the reverse complement.
CAGCATACATATCTATATTATTCCCCTGGTTGGCCAAGCATGGCATGTGTATCGTGCCTATTCCAAACAAACAGAAGCAAACGGCCACAAAGAAGCCAAGGAATTGGGACAGGGAAGTTCAGAACTTACAATCTACAATTAATTACGACAAGATCAGCACCAACCCAAGTCAAGATAGGGAGAGGAAGAAGTATATTAAATGATTTTTTACCATCGCCCACCTGCGACTTGCGCCTTTTAAAACACTGTCCACGTGGGTAAAGGATCTCATATCCTCCTCATCACGCCTCTACAATTTGCAGATGACACTATTCTATTTTCTACACATGACGAATCTCACCTTGACAACCTTTTCAGTGTTATCAAACAATTTGAGGAAGCATTTGGGTTGAATGATAATTGTCACAAGTCAGAATTTATGGGTATTGGTATTGCACCACATACACTGTCACACCTCGCTCATTGATTTGGTTGTAAACCAGGGGATGGCCGAACACCTACCTTGGACTACCGTTGAATGGTAAACCAAAATCCTCCTCCTTCTCGGATCCTATTATTGAGAAAATTGAGAAAATGCTTCTTTCATGGGACTCCACACATCTTTCCAAAGGGGGAAGCCTCACTCTTATTCAGGTCACACTATCTAACCTCCCCATGTATTACCTCTCCCTCTACAAGGCTCCCACAAAAGTGACTAATAAAATTGAGAAAATTTTATGGAGAGGCAACAACGATTCCAAAGGCATACATTTTTTGAAATGGGATAGAGTCAAAGTCCCCATTGAGGAAAGCAGCCTTAGCATTATGGGTATCCAACAGAAAAACTCCTCTCTTGGCAAAATGGATTTGGCGTTTTCATACAGAGAGAGAAGCCCTTTCGCATCGAGTTATTGCTACTAAATATGGGTCCACTCATTTTGACCTTAAGCCAGACACAAAATCTCTACATTCATCCAAAGGTCCATGGAAATCTATTGATAGCACAAGATTACTGGTGTATTCCAATGTATCGATCAAGGTGGGCGATGGTAAAAGCACTTCCTTTTGGAAGGACATATGGTTGGGGAATATGAGCCTCCAACATTTGTTTCCAAGAATATACCATCTTTCGACCAAAAAAGATGCTCCCATCGTTGATTTTTGGTGCTCCCAATCTAAATCTTGGGTGTTCTATCTAAGGAGAAACCTCACAGATTCAGAGACTGAAGATTGGATCTCATTAGTATCCAACTTGCAATTGGTGATTAATGATAACAAAAGCGACATTTGGTGGTGGGATTTAGAGAGAGATAAATCATTCTCTTTTAATCTCTATCTAACCTCTTATCATCCTCCTCGCCAAGTGCTCATTCTGAATTATACAAACACATTTGGACCGGTCGATACCCCAAAAAGGTGAAATTCTTCCTATGGGAAGTAAGTCATTCTTGCATCAACACACATGACAAGCCCCAAAAGAGATATCCTAGGATGATGTTATCGCCATCTTGTTATCCATTATGTTATAGTGATGGTGAACCATTGATTCACCTATTCAGCAACTATTCTTATACCACAAAGTTCTGGAGCTTCCTACAAACCGCTTGTGATTGGGCCTTCCCTAGACCGGATGATATTCTATCCCTTCTATCTCTTTTATTTTTGGATCATCCATTAAAAAATGACAAAAAGATCCTATGGTTATGTCATGTTCGGGCTTTCTTTTGGAACCTGTGGATGGAGCGTAATGGTCGCATTTTCAAGGACAAGACAAAAGATATTGGCTTCTTCTTAGATTCTACTTCTCTTTTAGCTGTTTCTTGGAGTAAATTGTCTCCCTCTTTTTGTAATTACAACCTCACTACCCTCATTAATCAATAGAGTTGTTTTATGTAAATAATTTACGATACACCCTTTTGTAATCCATTTCATCATATCAATGAATGGTTAAAAATCAGTAGTTTTAACAATAATTTTGTCGCTTTGATCATAGACATCCTTATCATACGTAAAAGGTGAAGTGTTAGGCTATACTTTTTTATGAGAAATATAAAGTGTTAGGTATACTTCAGCGATTATTTATTTTGAAGAGTGAAACCCTAATGTAATCGTGGTTACTTGAAGTCTTAAAAAGTGTATGCTGTTGAAGACTAAACACTATACCGGAAATTTCTATACGTGGGTCATGTGCACAAGCTTAAAAGTGAAAGTAGGTAAACCCATCATATGAAATGACATTACCCTTCTTCAAGACTTTCAAATTCGAGGGTAGCCTTGTCTGTCTCTATCTCACATATTACATCACCCACCTCAATCTGTTAGAAAATTAAGGCAATAAAGTAGGATGAAATTTCACTGGGAAAAGGAATGATAAATAGAAATCTCATCAACCTTCCTATTTGAAAGAAAATTTTTGAGAAGCACATACAAACCTTGTCTCCCTCTTTCTTTCTCCAGTTAGCAATATTACCTTGGTTCTGAAAGGAACATGTGAATAGCAATCTCAAATTACAACAGCAGGAAGGAATAATAAGTTGATAACCTTAGCCAAAATAGGAAACCAATTTATTACCATAGTTGGAGATAAAGCTGGCATTTCGAGAACAATATGAGGGGGAAGTTTTGACGAGTTTATCTCTACAGAACTTGCTTGTGCCCTGTCCTCATTTTTTTCCTGTTGATCCCCAATCGCGCCATCTTTAATATCAGGTGCACCTGATACATCATTGGCAAGGACCTTATGGATATCATCTGGATCCTCAACCTTGATGATAATGCAATTGGTTAGCCCTAACACACTGCATTATTGATTAATGCTTAAAATAGAATACTTGAGAATTAAATGCTTGAAGTTGCCATAAAACAACAGTTCAAATATAGCAAACCAGCCTTATCAAACAGATATACTGTCATTCGAAGTACCAAAAGATACTCATAAATGACATGCACTTGAAAAGGAACAAGAGGAAGAGCACACTTTTCATATATGCAGTAGCGACAATTATTTGAGGTATTTGAAAGAAAGAACCCACAGGATATTTAAGATAAGCACGATGATATAATTGACATTGGTCCAACTTGGGTTTTTTGGCTTCTCATGCCTTGATTGATTATCAAGCTATTCAAAAATATCTCTTCATTTTTAATTTTGCAAGCTGGATATCTGGTCGTAATGTTTAAATATTGCTTTTCTTTATGACGTACAATACCAGAAGATGGTTTCCAAGGCTTTTGAATCCTTAAGTAAGTAATATTTAACAACTAGTTGGCACAGCAAAGTACAATCAAGGTTTATAAAAAAAATTATAGAACGAAACTAGGGACTTGTTTGGTACGCAATTTGGATTCTGTTTTATGTTTTTGGATTCATCGAGTTGAGGGAGTATGTGTTTGGTAGATGTGTTTTTTAAAACTGTTTTTGGATTCTATTATCCAAATAATGTAAATTTTGAAAGCGACATTTTTATGTTTTTAGTGTATCCAGATTTTGAATTTGAAATTTTAAAATGCAAAATTATATAAAAATAAATAAATAAAACTTTAATAAATATATTATATGTTATAAATTCAATTCATACTTGTTAAATTAAAATATGTATGATATAATATATTATAAATTACATGATCTTGTAAGATAATAATTATACAAAATTTATAACATAAAACGTGTTCATAAATTAATTAATAATAGTTTATATTTAACCTAATATTTAGTTGGTAACTCCGACCAGTTTTATGGTTTATAAATATATTATCAAACACATTTTAAGCACTCGTTTAAATTAGGATCCAATTTCTAAATCTGCTATCAAACACATATCTAAAAACCTAAAATACAGAACCCCTTGTTTTCAAATTTATGTTTTCAGATCACCAACCAAACACACCCTAAAAGGAGTATTTCATTCCTCCAATTAGATACAACAATTAAAAAAAGGAATACAAGGGGAGAGATAAAGATGGAATTCTGATTGTCATTCAGATTAAAAAAAAAAAAAGAAATTCTTTAATTTCACTGATTTGCTAAGATTAAAATCGAAAGAATAAAGATGGAAAAGGAATCCAACTTCAAATGAAAATGGTAACCAGGTATGAGAAAGAAACATTCAAGTCACTTCTAGGCCCACGCTCCGTCTATATTTGTATCCTAGTCCTCAAAAGGTGTATACTTTTCAAGCAAATTCCCCACGTCATTGCCCCATTTAATCATCTATCTGTACAATTGAGCTAAAAGTTCCAATACTCCATTTAATCAAGCTTCACAAGACATGAAGAAGCCAAAGCAATAAAAATAAATCCCTCCCAGCAATGGATAAAAAAGTGGTCCATGTTTTTTGCTAATTTTCTTGAAAGGGCGCCTAATTGAGGATGAAGCTAGTAAAAGAACATTAATTGAGCTCTAAGTTTCACTTTCCCATGAGTCCATTTCAGTACAAACAATAAAATGATCTACATAATTTTGGTCTTCCAAATTCTCTTAAGGGATCGGTTTTCCAAATAGTTGTAGAATGATTAAGGTGTGGAAACTTCAAATACATTTCTTGTCCAAACTCTTTAATCAAATATATCACAGTAAAGAGATTACCCCCCCCCCCCCCCACCAAGATGCAAAGGAATGGAAAGTATATCGTAGCTTTGATTAAAATATTGACATTTTTTTAACAAAGAACCGAACTTTCATTGAGAATAAAAGAAAAAGTATTCACATATTTTGAAGGCACAAAGAAACAATTACCGTAATTGCAATGGGTTGTCCAACTGGGACATCTTTTGAACCTTCAGGAACCAATATTTTAGCCAAGAACCTGCAGAATGCCCAAAACCAAAAGGTATTATGTCTCGAGCATCAAGTCAAATGCAGCACTGTGAGAGAAAATTAAAAAAGACCAAAGCAATTGCTGGTATTTCAAATAAAAACTACAGGGGATGGCCATTAAAAACCAATTTTGACGCACACCCAATCGTCTCAAAGTCAAGTGCCAAAAAGGATTACACTGATGATGAAATTTGAGATCTACAACTTATATAGTTGTTGTACGTTAGATTATTCAAGGATTACTTTCTTACTACGAATACATGGTCTCCTTCCCTCAAGGTTGGAGGTTCTAATCCCCACCCTCCCATTTGTTGTACTTAAAAAATAAAGATATATAATAATTAAGATTACCCCTCCTCGAGACTTTCAAACTCAAGAGTAGCTTTGTCGGTTTCAATTTCACACAGCACATCGCCAACTGCTATCTGTCATGTTAAGAAGATATGAATAGCTAATGATGTCAGCAAAGGTATTCACTGTTGAAAGATGGATTTTCACTTTCATCTGTCATCTCTAAATCACATGGAGATCGATCAATAATACAGGTTTATTCATAGAAGGACGTTAAACTGACCTTATCTCCTTCTTTTTTCCTCCATTTGGCAATATTACCTTGATTCTGTGGAAAATAGAAATCATTTGGTGATGAAGGAGATAAATTGGGGGAAAAATCAACAAACAAATAGTCAGCTGTAACTACTCCTAAGTTCCTTCTGAAATAGCTTACCATTGTAGGTGAGAGTGCGGGCATCTCAAGGACTGCATGTGAAGAATCTGAAGTAATAGTTAACTTAGAGTCAGAAGATAATCCATTGACAGAATTGACCGAATCCAATAAATCTTGTCTTATAACATAAAACCAGGAGATGAGACGCAATTGTTTAATGCTTTTAGGATTGTCGAGAGGGAGGTCCAAGTACCTCAAATTACTTGGGATATATTGTATTCCTTTCCTTTTTTAATATTATTTTAGCAATTTGGGCTCTATCATTGTATAATTATGCATTGCAGTATCCACACACTTCTTAGCATTTTAATTTCTAAGACTTTTTTTTAACAAGAAACAAAGTTTTTCATTGATAGAATGAAAAGAGACTAATGCTCAAAATTTCAAACACCGCCAAGGAAAGAAGAAGATACAGACTAAAGAAAAAGAAAAACTAGAAAAGAAAACCACCAGAGAACTGAAGAGAACCACAAAAAAAACTAAAGAAGGATAGCTACAACTGAAAAACCAACAAAAAAAAAATAAACAGCAAATCGATCAAAATTGGAGAAAAGATCAAAACCAATTTTAAGACTTTTACAAACAATTTTAATTTCTAAGACTTACAAACAATTTTAATAATGACCCCAACCCAAAATCTTGGCATGCTGCTGCAAAGCATCATTGGAGCAATAAGATTATTATTACAAGTTTCTCATCATTTCCCATCATCCTAGCAATCCTCGTAGCAAAATACTAATGGGTTACGTAGAATGTCAAACTACGGAAAATTGTGAAAGCAAAAGGGAGAATAGACCATAACTAGAAATATCAACACCTCTTACAACATAGACTTTAAGTATTTCAGCACTGGAAAATGAAATGAATAACAAAACAAATAGGCAATACCTGTGGATGAAAAGAACCTGATACCAACTGACTGCTGAAAATGAAAACATGGTTACAGATTAGAGAACGCTTCAACTAAACAAGTCAAAATTATGCACCTTGAAGGCTAACCTCTAGATGCAATGCTCGACCACAAGCTCCAGTGAAACAAGAAAAAGACACGGGCCTATCACGTTATTTTCAGTTGGTGAGTCAAAATGTTGAGAAAAAGGTGAAGAGTAAAAAGATTATGCCAGCTACATTGCCTGGTATAATTACATGGGTTAGTTTCTGCATACAACAATTATAAACAGTAGGATATGCAAACCTAAAGAGGGGGCCATCACCAGCAACAGAAAACCTTTGTACATTCCAAGTGCTACACCTGCAAGTCCATGCTTACACAATTTCAAAGTTCCATCCATAAGGATAGATAAATTTTCATGGCAGTAACAATGGTCAATTTCTACGAAAGATTGAAGATTTGGGGGGAAGATATAAAGAAGTGTAATTATGATGTAATTTGATACTTATCAGCCCTCAAATTTTGTTGGAGTAAATGATCGTTTCCATTTCTATATACACTCAGCATAGAAATGACAGTCTCCATTTCTAAATGCACTCAGTATCAAAAAAGGTAGTGACATTTGTTGGTTTGGGAAAAAATTCTTCAATAAATAAAAATTTAAGCCAGGGGGAAAAGGAAAACCAAGTCGAGGACTAGAAGATATTGTTCCAAAATATTTTCTCCGCTTCAGCAACTCAATGTACAGATTTCCTATATTAGACTTGTGACAGCAACCTAAATACTAATCAGTTAATGGCAGATAGCGCAAGATTCAGATTGTATAATTTTTATCCAATTGGATATGCCCATGGACGTTAGAATGTTATTTGTTTGGCATTCCAGTTTTATCTTTCAGTTTTTCATAAATTTGCTACAGTTGACAATTTTCTGATTTTTAGATTTGAACCTTTTTTTTTAGTATGATTCAAACTATCAATAGAACCATATTAAGCTTTCCAAAATGTTATCGGACAATTGCATAATTTTGTTTTCCTATAGTCTTCCTGCAGAGAGTTCATAGACCAATCCTGTACATTTTATCACCTAAATAATGTCTAAGAAGAATGAAGAGACCTGCAGCAGAAAATCTGACCATATAATTTGACCAGTATTTACGTTTCAGAGTTGCACTAAAAATATTTTGATGTAATTAATACACTTTTACTGGTTGTATAGGTTGTTGTTAGTTACAACCGTTTACCGACATAGGATAGTTGAGTTCATAACCAACCATTCAGTTATATGAGCGGTATAAATACCCTCCCTTCCAGGCTTCACCATTAAGATCATCATCAATAAAATTACTTTGAAGTGTTTACACCAATTTTGATATCATAGCTTCTTCATGAAAGAGGACCTAATGGCAGGAAAAAAGGTTGTCGCGGCCTCCAAAATCGACACAGTTCATTCCAGTTTGGAGTGGACTCCATCAGCAATTTATTCTCCAAAAACTTTCAACCAACACTTGTTGGTTGAAGATTCTATTGAAGAGATTCAAAGAAACACGGAAGAAATGAAACATGTGATGAGAACAATAGCTCGACGATTAGAAAGAATTGAATTGAGATTAGATCTACCACGAGGTCAGGGAAGAATTGGAAGATATGATAAAGATAATAATCCTCTTCCGAAAAGACAAGGACAACATGTACAACCAACAAGAATGCTCCAAGAACAAAGAATACAGCCTTTAGAGAACGTCAAAAGAAATTTTCCAAGAACGTCGAACTGCAGGACTACCCTATCAAGATTTTGATTCTTCTAGTGAGGAAGAGGCATTTCTTCAACAACAACTAGTCTTCGAACAACAAGGAGTGTTCCCCAACCAACGCCACGGTTTTGAAACACAAGAGTATAAGATGGAGATTGACTTACCTAGCGTCAATGGTAAGTGGGATGTGGTCGTTTTTCTCAATTGGATCAAGAAATGGAGAAATTCTTCAATTACACTGATACACCCAAAGAGAAAAAGGTGAAGTTGGTGGCCTTAAGACTAAAGAGTGGCGCATCTGCATGGTGGGAGCAAATCCAAGAGAATCGAAGAAGATGTGGGAAGAAACCAATCAAGACTTGGCCAAGAATGCAAAAGCTAATGAAAGAAAGATTTTTACCAATCAACTATGAACAAATTTTATATAAAAAATACTACCATTGCAAACAAGGGACTCGAACGGTGGCAGAATACACAGAGGAATTTGATCGATTGAGTGTACATAACAATCTTGTTGAAAACGAGAACCAACAAATAGCAAGATATGTGATTGGGGTCTACCGCAGGATATCCAAGAAAGGGTGGAACTCCAACCATTGTGGTATCTCACGAAGGCAATGACATTAGCCACCAAAGTTGAGGAACAAATTGATAGTTGCCAAAAACGACAACTGGATAAGAGACTACCGTGGGAGAAGCAGAACATACACATCATATTTTAAGTATCCAATTAAGGCCCTTAGACTTCTAAGTTCTATCCATGTCTTTAATCTTTTCTGTTACTTTTTCCAGGATAACAGGAGTACGGGCAAGTACCATTAATGAAAACCACATTTATATGTCTTTCCAGAATTCCCAGCTACTTAATAGAAATAATGCTCATTAGACAATGCCGTGGAATTAAAACACTTGCTTAACTAACTACCCTTAAATCGTCAAGATCCTTGTGTTCAAACCGGCGGCTCACAGGCCTCACAAATAAATAAAACAAGAAAAGGAAAAAAAAAACACACGTTTCATTATACGTCCAACAAAAAACGAGTGTATCAGTTAATGAAGCTAAACAAGCAAAATCAGCATTCGAGACTCTTCCTCAACGGTTCCTCCACCATTAAACCAAACTGACATTTGACATCTTAAAACAGTCAATCAAACGAATTTTGGCGCAAAATGAATCAGAATATCAAATTTCTCACAGCAACCACACCAGCCAACAGACATACCAAGTCGACATATTAACAAGCAACAGGTAGCGTAGAGATTAAAACCAACTTTAACCAAGAAGATCGACCATACAATAAGAAACCAAAATCAAACAATCGTTCAGTCGAAAAGTTATACCGAGAAATGCATCTGGAGGAGATATGTGAAGACGAATGAAAAGCTTCTAGACGAGCTCGGAGAAGAGAACGAGCGCGGCCGATAACCGGATCGCGAAGCCGATGAAGCGACATAGTGATCCTCCTTCAGAGAACAGATTCAGATGAAGAAATCGAGTGTTTGACTTAGAAATATGAAGAAAATTGCGAGACGGCAATGCCGGAGGTCAGAGCAGAATCACCGGACGGCGGCTTTAGAATAGAATTTCCGATTGAGTTTGATTCTCTTTAGTAATATTGATTCAGTTCAGAATAAAGACATAATTGGAGTCTTGAGTTGTCGTCTTGATGAATTTTTTTATTTTTTTTTTTTATGTTTTAAATTAGGTTAGATTATCAAAAATAGAGTTGAATTTTGGAGTTGGTTTTGATTATATCTCTAAATTTGTTTTATTTTAGCATTTGAAGTTTGTTTCAAATGACCGTTGAAGGCTTTTTTTCATTAAATTTATGGACAGAAAATAACGTGTTTGTGTATGTATTATTACTTTCTGAATAGATTTTAACGCATAAATTTAAATAAATAAATTACACATAAACACGTCATTTTTTGTCCATAAATTTAACCCAAAAAAAATGTTTTCAAGGATCGTTTTGAAACAAATTTCAAACTTTAAGAGTTAAGATGAAACTTTTGAAGGTCCAAGAGTATACCAATCTCATGGTTTGGGAGTTTTTTTTTTTTTAGTACATAGTTGAGGAGTATTTTGATAATACCTTTAAATTATAATTACGTAATAAGTTAACAAAAAAAAAAAAAGTTACAAAATAAGTTAAATAAAATAAAAGATAAATAAATTTAGGTCAATATATCATTTTAGTCTCGTATTTTGAGTTTTATGTCATTTTGGTTCTCATACTTTCAAATATTTGACTTACTTTGAATAAATGTTAAAGTTGGCCCTGGTTTAGTATTTGAACTTTTCTAAAAAAACAAATTAATTTCTATTAGTTGTCTCTATAAAGTTTGGGATTATGTTTGTATTATGTTTTTTTTTTTCATACAAATTATCAGGATTATTTAAATAATTTAAACAAAAAAAACAAACAAACAAATGATATGAATCAATTTTAAACTTTGTTAAAATAACTGCAACTAAAACTGGACTATGTGTGGATTAAAATGAAATGAAACCAGTACAAATATGAAATAGTATATTTTCTCAAAAAAAAAAAAAAAAAAAAAAGCAATAGTATTCCTCTCAAAAAAAAAATATATATATATATATATATATGAAATAGTATTTTTATCATAACTTTACCTCTGTTTCAACGTGCATGTACTTGAAGTTGAACTGAAAAAAACGTGCATGTATTTTTTATTTTTTATTTTTTATTTTTTGTTAATTTGTGCGTGAACATTTTTTGTATTTTTACATCTTCACATTTTAACCAGCTTCTAATAAATTTAAATTCATAAATTTTTAAGGAGGTTGAACAACCAATAAAATACAATTTTTTTTTAACATTCGAAAACTTATTACGTACATAATTAAATATCTAAAAAAATATATTAAACATTATTTAAATTCAATCATTTATTAGATGCGAATTTAACCAAAAAAAAAAAAAATTACCCCCATCCAACGTTAAAATAACGATGAATTTAACACAATTGCTTTAAAAAAAAAAAAAATTATACAAGATTGTAGCTTTTTAGTAAAACAACAATAACGACACAAAACCAAGATTATTTCAATAAACACGATACAATGCATTGTTGTTTGTTTTTTAAGAATGTAATATTAAAAATTCGTAAAGATTATTTGAATTGACAGTTTAATCAATTGAACTATGTATACTATTTTGAATAAAACAAACCATGTATGGATTAATAATTGTGTTTAATTTTTTTTAATGCAAAATCATATAAATTAAAACACTACCAAAAAAAAAAACTGATTTCATTGAATATAGAATTGCATGATTATAATACAAAAATCATATTTATACTTTTCAACCAACTATCTTATCTCAAAATATAATTCAACCAATAAATATAAGTCAATTTAAATATCCCAATTTAAAAAAAAAAATTATAACAATACACGTAATATCCAATATAATCTAACAGTTAAAAAGAAAAAACTAATATAATCTAACAAAAGTATCCATTTATTTTTATGTTGTGTCCCTTTATAATCTTAAACAATATATATTGGTTCCACTCCCAAAAATTCACAAACTTGAACAAGTTTATTGTTTTTGTGAGAGATCTTGTCAATTTTATACCATATATATGTTTTTTAAACTCATTAAATACATACCATAATGTTATATAGTATATAATTCATTAAATGCATACAATAATTTTTTTTAACAGTTTTTTTAGGAATGTTTATTAGAAGATATAAACTGCAACATGTTTTAAAGTTAAGATCGCAACACATTTAAATTCGAGGTGTAACGTATCAATGACCTATTAGACACAAAATTGAAAGTTTGGAGACCTATTAGATATTTTTAAAGTTCATATATCTATTAGATACAAAATCGATAGTATGGAGATCTATTATACATTTTTTAAAGTCTAGCGACCTAATTGATACACATGAAAGTTCAACTAAAGTTGTAATAAAACCTTTATTGGGGCTTTATATCGAGTCAACTATGACCCTTAATGGGCTGGGGCAGCGGAATTTGGGCCACGAAACTTCATATTTGGGCCGACGGCCCTTTAGGCGACAATGTTTGGGAAAACTAGTTGATTGTTATACTATTTTACACAAACGTAGAAATATGTATACGTAGGTGGATTTAGTTTTTCTTTTCATTTCTTTTTATTCTTGTCAGAATCAAACCATGAATTTACACAATTTAAGAATTACAAATTTTAGGTTAAATTGCAACAATTAGTTTTGTTTTGTTTTTTTAATTTCAACACTTAAGATTGTGGGAGCTCGAATTATCTAACTTATGGATAATAATTGGGTTTTCTCGCTTAGAAGACACACTCCTAACTAACTATACATGTATGTATGTATACGAAGGAAAATACACATTTTGACTCTAATATCTAAATTAAAATTTAATATTTTTATTCTCTTTATATGTTGATTATTATTCTATAGTTTGTGTTGATGCCAAAATTTAACCAAGCGACTCACCTGACCTTCACGTTCACGTGACATCAACGGTAACTAAGCACCGGGCTAGGAGTTCATGAGTAAAGTAAGTAAATTAAGAGGAAGGGAACAAATACCTAGTTGAGTCCCCCTACCTTGGGGTGAACCTCTTCTATTTATAGCTGAAATTAGGGTTTTCCCCTCCCTTTTAGGAGATGGGTAGCCCTAGAGATTGATTCAGGTCCATTGGGCCTCTGTGGGCTTGTTTCTCCTCTGGGCTTCTATCATTTTGACTTTCTTAGAGCTAGGTCCAAATTCACCCATAACAATTTGTATATGCTCGAAGTGATGAATGGATTTGTTATAAGTAATTTCCTAGAGAAATTGTGTTGGATAGTGAACTAAAAAAAAATAAATAAATAAACTTTTTTGAAACAAAAATAAATAAATAAATTAAGGAAATGTGTTGGATGAGTTATTTTCATAAAATGTATTTTGTTCAAAAAGTAATTATAAAGTAAATTATATATATATATTTTTTTTAAAAAAAAAGTAAAATTATAATGTGAACATATCCTAGGATGCAAAATTTCCGTGGGATACCATACTCTGCAGTTTCACAGTCTGCAGTTCCCAGCTTGATTTATTGCATAATCAAATAAATAATTATGAGAGAGACATTGTCCCTTATAAAATGAATAAGAACAATAAGAGAAACAATACTCATGAATTAATTTGAAGTTAATGTCTAACTAATTTTAATTGCTTCAAATGATTTATTATTATTTTCTTTAAGTTCAACAATATTTGTTGTGGAAAAATTCGAACCTCAAACCTTTAAATCTAACATTTGAACTGATCAAAGGTATATGTCAATTATCGTTCAACTATGTTGCTTATTGTTAATTAATTAATACTTTAATGAGAAAAACCTATAAACAAATCCATACAATTATCATATGTAATCAAATACAAACATCCATTATTCCAGATATTTAAATCTTTTGTATTTAACTCCCAAACATCTAATATCTATACCCTTCGAATAACATTCAAGCGGTCAAAGGTACTATTAGGAGAGATTGTCATCAACACTTCACTTGAAGCAGTTTGACTCAAAACACTTTCTACTAACAATTTGAACCACATACATTTTAGTCATTAAGATAGACTTTATGTTTTTTACTATAAGCCAAACTAAGTTGAGTTTTTACTCCAATCATCAACCAGATTAATTTGACAATAAAATATGGAGTGTTTTTTTAAATAAAAAAATTTAACAACATGGATTTAAAAACAACTTTTTAGTTGAAGTTATAATATTAAAATGCAAAGAGAAAGTGGGTTTTTTCTTTTTAATAATTTAGTTAACTTTTATTCAGGACAAAAAATTTATATATGCCCATGTTGTCAAAATTAAAGGGGCCGTTTGGCCCACGGGTTTGGAATGGATTGGAAAGGGATGCCCATGTTTGGTTGTCCGGGAATGGTGTGGGTTTGGAATGAAATGGTGGGCATGTGATTCCAACCCATTCCCACATTTGTGTGGGTCCCACTATTTCTCTCTCCATTTTTCTTCATAATTTTGATGGGACCCACCATTTCTTTTTATATTTTAACCATATTTTTGTGGGTCCCACTATTTCTCTCTCCATTTTTCTTCATAATCTTGATGGGACCCACCATTTCTTTTTCTATTTTCCTTATAATTTTCCCACTATTTCTCTCTCCATTCATTCCAACCCAAATCCAATGCACCAAACATAGGCATGGGAATCATGATTACAGCAAAATATTCCCATGGGCATCAGATTCCATTCCATTCCATTCCAAACCCATCCAATTCCGGCGCACCAAACAGCCCCAAAGTGATTTTGATTTAACTAGAAAAGACGTCGCGGTGCAGTGGAACAAAAGTAATAGTAGTACAATATTTCTGACTACGAAGATTAAATAAAAAAAAAAGAAAAAGAAAAAGAAAAAAGGAAGGACACATTTGAAAGTAACAAATTTGAAAATATAAAAATTAAATTGTTATTTATTAAAGTTTAGAAACTAAATTGTTACAAAATTAAAAGTACAAGAACAGAACTAAATTGTTGCAAACCAAAGTTCAAAAACTAAGACTCGTTTGACAACCATTTTGTTTTTTGTTTTTGAAAATTAAACTGTTTTCTCCCAAATTTCTTACAATTGGTTCATATTTGTCAATGACACATTTAAATTCCTAGAACAAAAACAAGTTTTTGTAAACTATTTTTTTTAATTTTCAAAACTTGAGTTGATTTTTGAAAACACATGAAGATGTTAGAGAACAAAGACAAAGAAACTTATGAATGAAAATAGTGAAAAACCAAAACCAAAATGATTATCAAACGAAATCTTGAGTACAACCAAATTCAAATTTGACCACATCTAATGAAAAATAATCTTGTACGAAAATCAGCTTTCATCTTTTTATTTATTTATTTTTTTAAAATCTTTTTATCCACAAATTTTACGTGTATCAATCTTTATCCTAAAACTTCCACTTAAATTCACATTTCCATTAGAATGTCACGATCTTTTAACCTTAAATTTGAATAAGTGCTTTAATTTTTACCTTTCTATTAATTTTACTTTGAATAATCATATGAATTATAAAAACATGATGCATTGTATAAACCTGAGAAGACTTCAGAGAAAAATAAAATTAGAGAGGATATTTTTATTCATTTGTGAGTTTTAAAAGAGTTGTCATAGATTGATACCATGCCTTGATTTGTACTTTGTCATTTATAAAACTCAATTTTCATTGAAATCAGTGAGTTAAAGTTTTGAAAAAATTTAAATTTTAACTCTAAAAAATAAAAATTGAAGCCATTGTCTAATTTAAGGTCCAATTTCATCATTACAATTTGATGATAGTAAAAGTCATAGTTGAAAAGTGATAGAATTTACTAAATTCATGGGTAGAATTTGCTTTTTTTCTCCTAATAAGTTTATTTTTAAAAATTAAACTTATCAATACTTCTTTTTTAAAAAAAACTGTAACGTATTTTTAAAAATATCTTTTAATGTCCAAATCAAACTTAAAAACAAAAAAGAAAAAGAAAAAGAAAAAATTTATGGGAAAAACCAAGAAGATAGAGAAAATCCATCAGATTAAATACAGAAAGTCAGAAAGGCTGCTACCATGCTGACCATTGGTACTGAAATATTATCATCTACAACATTTGCAATTGGAAGAGACTCCACCACAGTTGCCACCAGAGAAACTAAAGCAACTTTTTGAACTGCTTTTCCCCAATCCAACTCCAAGTATCCAAGAACTGAGTAATAGTACAACATCCTACACACAAAACAAGCACTTTTCAAAGCTACTTTCAAAAATCAATCTGCAGCAGCAACCAGTGTTTTGACAAAAAACCAAAAAGGAACTCACCCAATGGAGACACAAAATCCAAAGATAAACATTGATATGCTACCAATCCAACTCTTCCCTTGATTATAAGGAAGCTTTTTGGACCCAAATGTTCTTCCCATTATATCAGCAATACCTGCCAGTTAACAACAGGTTAGCCAGTTATGATAGTAGTAATGGAGAGCTAATTTGAAGAAGCTGAAAAGTGAAAATTACCATCTCCTCCACACATCATTGCCAATGAGATCAAACCAACTGGAGATTCACGCCAGAAGACAACAGCTGATAAAATCAGTATAAGAACATAATATAGAGGGCCTCTCAGCAATTCCCTGCAGATTTGAGAACATATGTCGAAATGATTGAAGGGGTTGTGCTTGAGGTATATATAATTTAAGGAATTTACGAATTCTGAAAGGGTGGTTGGAA
This sequence comes from Luffa aegyptiaca, assembly GCA_017139565.1. Taxonomy (NCBI): domain Eukaryota; kingdom Viridiplantae; phylum Streptophyta; class Magnoliopsida; order Cucurbitales; family Cucurbitaceae; genus Luffa; species Luffa aegyptiaca. The sequence goes on along the minus strand of CM029403.1, from coordinate 6,067,516 downwards.
GTTTACTCTGGTTTTCCTTCCCGGGTGAGAGATTTTAAAAGTCCTTCATCTTTGGCTAATGAGAGGCCATTGATAACAAGCCTCAAGAAATTCACAGTAGGAACTACTGAAGCAAAGTAGCGAGCCTCTGTTGAGGTGCTATTCCAGAATCAAAACGATAAACTGAAGCGGTTGAGAAACACCCAGATTTAAATCGTTGGTATACAAAATAAATGAGGCGAGAACTTCTCTGCAAGGGAAACAAGTTTGATTACCTGAATATAGGCCAAGACATCATGAAAAGCAATCCGGACGATATGTGGACAAGTTTTCTGCTCAATTTCTGTTTCATTGAAAGCCGGTTACCAAGAGAGAATATTGATATTATTCATGAGAAGTAACAAGGAATACAAGAATTTCTATGAGATTTCCCTCTTCTTTCATGTAACTAATATTTTATCGCATAACCACTAAATGAAACTTAGTCGATGTGCTTGTGCAGAGATGAAATGAAAATGGATAAATTTCTTATGTGAATTATAGAAGGTAATTGATATCTAGTACAAGTATAGTTAACTTCCTAACCTACCAGTACTAGGCGCTCAGCTATCCAAATAAACAGAACATTAAATACAGGGCCAAGAGATAAAGTAGATTAAAGAAAACCTAATCCACCGAAACCCAAATGAACAACAAAGAAAGTGGGAACTAAACGGCCCTGAACAGATCCATTAACGTCAAAGTGTGTAAAACTAGAAGGCCTAAACTAAGAAGTAGATACCCAAAAAGTCCGTTACCAAAGCAGAATGAGGAATTTCTAATTCTATTTTTGTAAAATTGTCTGATTCAGGTTCTGTACATAGTTTCTACTTGCTAAATGCAGGGAACTACTTACCACTCATATGAAGTTTCTGTATATACTGAAATTCATCTACCATATCAAGCCAGAAGCGCAAGGTTTTCGATTAATGTAACGAATCTTGCCAGAATTTTACTATTTACACTCTGCATCTTGAAAATTCCGTATTTAACTATTCCGCTTAAGTTAGCGACTCCCAAGAAAATTTAGTTCCACGTTCATTTTGAGAAAGGAAAACTGGAAATGCATTTCTTTATTACAAATCATCGCCCTTCCATTTGTGGAAATCGAAATATACCTTTCTAATGCACGGGCATATCATTTTGCCTAATTTACCATAGACGAACGTACTACAAGGTTTTCCAAAATCCAGATCTCCATTCTCACGCATCTAATTAGCTGAGAACGAACATCAAAATAAGTTGCATATACGATCGAGGAAAAGAGAACGAAATCGACGAACCTGTTGAATCAAATTCCGCCGGGCAAGATTGTCGAATCCGAGAACGAGCGAGTAGGCGCCGGCGAGGACGGCCACCGTCGCACCGGCGTCATGCAAAAGATCGCCAGAAACTGCGCGTGGAGGCGAAACGCGGTTAGAGGAGGAAGATAGAATCCGAGACGCCGGCAGTGTACGGTGGAGAGTTCGGAAAGGTAGAATCCGAGGCTGCCTCAAGGAAGAAACGGCGGCGGCGCTCGTTATCCGGTCACGGCGGTGGCGGAGTAGAGACTGAGAGCTGCTAAGAGCCAAGAGGCTCATGGTGGCAATTACGGCCGCAAGAAGCAACTAAAATAGAACGGCAGGTGAAGAGTTAGCTCTTTATATTTATTTATCTTTAGAAAAAAAAAAAAAAGGAAAAAAAACACTTTTTTTTTTAGTTTTAAAAAAAAAACACTTGTTGAAAACAATAACTAGTGATTGGACCAAGGGAAGAAAATATCCAATTGGAACAATATGGTTGACGATTCTAACCCGTGTTAGATGTATGGAAGAGAATTTAAAATACGGATAAAGAATAGGGTACTACATTGTTACGTACTCATTCAATAATTTTTCAACGGATCTTCAAGTTCTTTGCTTGCTTCATATTTTCGAACTTAATTGAGAATTAAAATAAAATAAATTTATTTTAGTCGTAAATCTTCGACTTTAAGTTTATTCTATTTTAGTTTCTAAGTTTTCAAAATGTTCATTTTTGGTTATTAAACTTTTAGATTTGTTATTATACTTTGGTCTAAGATTTTTTATTTATTTATTTATTTTTAAATATTTGAACTTTTAAAAAATAGTTATTTTTATCTTTACATTTAGTTTTTTTTTTTTTTTTTAACATATTATTGATATGGTTTCGAGTATATATACTAACATGTTAGCATGAGCACCATTTCAAGTCATATAAGTTAGAGAAAAATATTGGACAAGTGGATATTTTATTGAAAAATAATATAGCAAATATAAAAATAGTTATTTATTTTTTATTTTTTAAAGTTTAGAGATTAAGACAAACATTTTGAAAATTTAAAGACCAAATATGTATTAACACCTTTGTTTTATATTATTAAACTAAATGTGATAGTTGAAGTTATCAATAAAACTAAATATTTCTAGATATGAATTGCAAATTGAATCCAAATTTAGTTGTTGCATCTCTTAAAATTGAAAATTCGATGTTACATCTTTCATCTATTGGATTAATAGTTTTAAAAATAAAAAATGATTGGAATAAATAAATGAATAAATAAATAAAAAGAGTAAGGTTACTGTCACAACAATTATCTTTTGTTTTGTGAATATATTTTTAGATAATTTGCATGAGAAAAATATCGATATGACTTGTCACCCTTCATTGAATAAGATGAAATTATAAATTTTTATTTGATTTTCATACATCAAAAATATAAAATTATTAATCACATTGTACCAATCTTGTTGAATAATTTATCGAGATAAATGAGTATGAGATGAGGGTAAACAAAGAAGGAAAAAAAAAAAAAATGAAGGGCGTATGTTTTAACTTCTCAGCATTTCCTATTTTCATTATAGAGAAATAGAATATCGATATTCTTATTTGTGTTTTGTAATAATAATGTCAAATAATAATAATAATAACAACAACAATAATAAATAATAATAAATAAATTAATTTAAATATACCAGGTCGGTGGTGATTGCGACGGTGTAACAGTGATTGCTTAATGTTGCGGCATCCGCCAGCCATTTATTATTTTGGCTCATTTTGGATATTTTCTCTATTTTTATTTATTTATTTATTATTATTATTATTTTTTTGTTTTTGTTTTTGTTTTTTTGTTTTTGTTGGATAAACATGGAGTCGTTTGTGAATGTTCATGTTTATCAAGTTTTTTCATTTTCTTGGACTTTCAAAAACATAAACCAAATCATTATTTTATAATTATGTAATTTTAACTCTAACTAATAAAAAATACTGAACCATCATGGGTTGGCCTTAATGGTCAATAAGGATCATAGAAAAAATAAAGGGTTTTAAGGAAATGAGTTCAATCCTTATATTTAAAGTCTCTTTTTTGAAAATATGTATTTTATTTTATAGTTCATGTTCATTAAAAAAATATCAATTTCATCACTTATTTCTTAACATTTTTCAATTGTATCATTTCTACTAATGGACGTTAAATATAGTTAATGATAAGCAGTATTTTTTTAATCTCTAAAATTTTGATTGAGACTATAATACCTTGATCAGTTAAATTGTATTTAAATTAACAGATAGAAATTACATGTTTCTAACCATTTAAATGCAAACCCACCATCAAGCACATATATCATCAACTAATGAAACTTTTACAATTAAAGAAATATTAAAATGGTTTCAAAAAAAAAAAAAAAAAAAAGAAATATTAAAATGTAAGAAACCAAATGAAGAAAAAAAATACCCCAAAAATTTAAAACTATAATATATACATGGCCTTTTTACAAGATCCAATAAAATTGTTTGACTGAGTAGGACGAGAAATACATTCAATATTAGTAAATAAAAAATAAAAAGAGGCCTAACGGAGATTATTACTAATTCCGTTGCTTAGAATACAGCTTCAACTACTAAGTTAGTTAATAAAATTAATTTAAACCAATCATTAATTTGCTCAATCAATTATTGTTCTGTTTAAAAATTTGCTACTAACCTAATAAATGTACTATAAAGCAGGTGATGACCCACTTGAACTAATTTTGTAAATTATGTTTTTTTTTTTTCAAATATATATATATATACTATTTTACCTTTTTAGATTCATCTCCCAGTTTTATGTATTTCCATTTTATTCATCCTAGTGGTCATTGCCATTAATAAATGACATTAAAATTAACAAAAAAAAAAAAAAAAAAAAAAAATTGACAGGAAATCTAACATGACCAACAATCTCTCTATACTGAATAATAACTTTTAAAAATTTTAAAACAAAATTAATAGAAATGTTGAACAAAAGAAATATGTAGGAAGTTCTGTTAAAACCAAGGGTTAAAATGTCGAGATCTCAATTTAATGGAAATTTGGATGGAAATATCGACAAAATGTCTATTTCGATAGATATTCCGGGAAAAATATTCAAAACAAAAAATTCAAAAGAATTATTTAAATTAACAAATAAATGTTTACACTTTTAAAATAAGTTAAAATACTTAGATAAATATTATCTCTTCATGAGTTACATTTTGTTATTATTTTGTTTACATTTATCAATTTTTTTTTACGATATAATGGAAATGTTGATTCACCCTGCATATGTCGAACCCATGGAAATGTGGAAATGTCAATGGAAATGTAGACATGTCGATGGAAATTTAATACCTTGGTTAAAACTTAAAAGTTTATTAATTGGTTTAATTCAAAGCATATGATTTTAACTAGTGAATATTAATCTAAAATAATGAACCAGTAAGGAAAGAAGAAAAAGATATTTAAACGAAAAAGGCTAAAGTAGATCCTGATAGCACCTAACTTTTTCAAAGATGCTTTTGAAGTTAATATATTTTCATCTATTATGCACAAAAACTACAAATTAAATTTCCTTCTTAAGGAGTGAGAAAAAAGATTATCAGTAAGAGTAAACTTTCAAATTGAATTATAGAAAATTAAAAAGGAAAAATTGTCATATACATACACTGAACCCTCCAATTTGAGGGCAAAAATGATCTAACCCTAATTGAAAATCAAAATATCCAGCACCATTAATGAACCACTAAATTAATGTGCATGCATTGTGTGTGTAAGAAGCAAACAAACAGGTCAAAACGAGCATAGCTCAGCGGTAATCGAAATGTACCTTCGAATAAAAGGTTGGAGCTTCGAATCCCCCACTCCAAATGTTGATGTACTCAAAAAAAAAAAAAAAAAAAAACGGTATTAAGTACATACCTGCAGCATTTTGGAAGCAGGAAATCAGATACTTCTTGGCCACATTTGTCCTTCCTTTCTTAATGAAAACAAACAATATTAAACAAAATTTATGAAGAAAAATGCTAAATAATCTAGACTACAAAACTATGAATAAATGCAACATGACTACACAAATTACGATCATGTTGCAGTTTTCTTACGAGCAAACCTCTGCAAGGACTTGGGAAGTTCGACTTCCTCGCTCAACCTCAGCCTCTTTCGAGACAATTCTTCTTCTTCCTTAATCTGATCATGAAGGAAAGGTCTTTTGGCCTTCTCAATAATTTCGCGTTTCTTCTTTTCCCTCTTGGTTGGCTTATTCCTTCCCTTGGTTTTCTTCTTCATGGTGATGCCCTTTGCAACATCAACTGCAGACTCCTCCTCAGCTTCTCTTTCCTTCTTTGTCTTCTTCTCTTTCTTCTTTACTGCCATGACGGTACCAATTTTCGAGGGGTTGAGTGAAATTGTCTCGGGAGGAAGCTTATCGAGAAGAGACCGAACCTCCTTTTCTCTTCGCTGTTTCGATGTCTCGAATGGGTTTGCTACCCAAGTATCAAAGTTGGGTTCACCAGATCCTGGAATGAGGATGCTAGACCAGCCCATTGAGTGACCAATGCCTAAAACATCTTCATAAGGTCGAAATAATATTTTTCCTATTTGGTAACCCTTCACCATCGAGTGAGCCATATACCTGGTGTAATTCTGAGCTCCAGCAAGATCTCCCAGAATCTGTATAAATGACCCAGTTCCGTAAGCCAGTAACCCTTTCTGGCTGAAATCTAAGGTTTTAGCGTGTCCTGGCAGAGTCTGAAGCACCTCAAATTTCCTCAAGTCCCAAAGCTTAATTTTCCTCTCGGAACCAGAGGTAGCCATGAGATGGCCATTCGGGTGGAACGCTAGCGCCGACACAGGCCCTTGATGGCAAAGCATCTTTACAAGAGGAGCAGAGCTCGTAGGTTTCCACATAGCAACTGAACCACCTGAATGACCAGTTGCTATAACCCCATTGAATGGATTAGCCTGCATCACATCAGTACGGCCTAAACCGGTGCGGAAGACACCAGCCATGCTACCCGTTGTTACATCTTGATAATGAAGCTGTCCAAACTTGTTTATGGATGCCAAAAGGAAGTGATTTTTCAGAAATTGAAGCCTCAAGACTGATCCATGCTCCTAAAACGTTTTTAAAATGTGGTTAGTTCAATAATAATACTGATAATAGGCGCCTCAGAGAACGATCTAAATGCAAACACTAAAGGTACGTACACCCGAACACGTGTCTCCCCCATTGAGTATTTATGCTTAAAGAACCAAAACGCTTTTAACAACATAACAATACACTAATGAGTTACAAGAAGATGCAACTAATTATCCAAGGTCATATGGTCCCCATACACATCAATCTAGAACTTTGAGCATGCTATAATTTTACTGAAGCTTAAGTGAAACAAATATTTAATTCCAAAAAAAAAAGTGAAACAAATAGCATCAAAATGCCATTCAAACTAAAGTTAAGAACTTGAACTCAGATTCACTCACAATTTAAGAACTTGCCATGAATTTATTGAAGCTTAAGCCAAATAGCATCAAAATGACATTCAAAATAAATTTCCTCACATACACAATAGTGAAGCAGTAATAACTGTCAGTGTACAATGGCACAAAAAGAACAAATAAACTACATTCAAATGAGGGAAACGAAAATTGCTCAATTGGTAATATATACCAACCTTAAGGCAATGAAGCTCTGTGCCATCCCGATTATAAATATACGGATACCTGTTAAATTTCAAATTTTCAAACATATTAACAATATTTTTTAATACAAAACATTCCAGCTGTATATAGTGCATGAAATTACATATTGTAAGCAAGAAGATTTGATTTAAAGGTCTAATAGATGGAAGTGCTTTTCTCTTTCTTTTGTTGTGTGACCAATAGATAGGTTCGGGAGTAAATCTAGAATCCTAAGGGCCTGTTTGATAGGCAATCCGGATTCTGTTTTATGTTTTCAGATTCACTGAATTCAGTGAATATGCGTTTGGCAGATGTGTTTTTGAAAACTGTTTTTGGATTTTGTGATCCAAATAGTATAAATTTTGAAAACAATTTTTTTATGTTTTCATTGTATCCAGATTTTGAATTTGAAAATTTTAAATGCAGAATTAAATTAAAAAAGATAAAAACTTTAATAAATATAGTATTTCATGTTATAAACTTAATTTATTTTTGTGAAATTAAAATTTGTATAATATAATGCATTATAAATTATACGATATTGTAAAATAATAATAATAATAACAAATTTATAACACATAACATGTTTATAAATTAATTAATAATATTTTATATTCAACTTAATATTTAGTTGATAACTACAAATAATTTATGGTTTATAAATATATTATCAAACACATTTTGAACGATTATTTAAATTCGGATCCAATTTTTGAATCTGCTACCAAACACATATCTGAAAACATGAAATACAACTTTATTTTCATTGAATCCCTTGTTTTCAAATTTCTGTTTTCAGATCACCAACCAAATGCACCCTAAATTTCTCATAATAAATGAAGTACTCTCCATTTAAGCATCCATTTTTTTTAGAAATAAGGAGGTAATTATTGTCTAGAAAATCAAATAAAGAAAAAATAGTGTCATGTATGAACCAACAATCAAGAGAGAAAAAAGAAACAAGCATACTTACTTCTTTTGAGCAGCAGCAAAGAACAGCTCATTGTGCAAGAAGACCACATCACGCACAGTTTCCTTAACCTGAAAACAGTTAGCTGTGAGCAATGACTGTAAACTAAACTCATCTTCTAGATTAAATCTGCTATGAGACAAACACAAAAACTAAAAACTTCTACGGTCCTTCCATATTTCTTTATTTTGCCAATTAGAGAAGTTTCTTTGCTAATCACTTTTGGCCTCCCTTTAGAGAATACCCAATGCTCCTCTTGTGCATGTATTGTATGTCATAGTGATACATTGTTTTTTATTTCGAGACCTGATAATGATACATTGTTTTAGGAAAGACGAACAGAGAAAGGGAGATTCAACAGTTGGCTTCCACTAGTCATGCCCTCTAGATCTACCATATTCCATGTTTTTATCCCACTAACTTAGAGATAATTGCTTGACGTGTAGCCAAATCAGCCAACATTTAAATATAGCATCTTTCCCAAAATGTTATTACTTTTAACACATCTCCATCTAATTGTTTTCAAGAACTACAATATTCTTATCTAACAATATTATCATCGTTCCCCAAATGTTATTACTCTTGACACATCTCCATATAATTGTTCCCGGTTGAGTTGCTTCAGTTTGCTGGAGTCCAGAAAAATGATAATACTTTCAAATTCACAACAATATTCTAATCTAAATATAATGGTAAAAGTACAATTACAACATAATCGTATCAGTCCACAGAAATTGTCCATTCACTTCTTAAGCATTCTGGAAAATTTTTCCTTTTTTTTTTTCAAACATTTTTTATAAGAAATAATTTCATTGATATATGAAATTTATAAAAAGAGGGGAAAGAGCACCAATCCAAGGTGACTTCTCCAATGGGGCAAAAGAGATTCAAAGCTACAAAGATGAAAAGGCTTGAACAATTTACACCAAGAAATAACAATGAAAATGACTTAGTCGAAACAAAAGTTTAAAACGCTTGAGTTTTTCCTTTGAAAATACTAAACACAACCATTCCTCTAATTCAAGTCGACCAAAGAACAACTTCTTTCTTTTTTTTGTTTGATAGGAGACCAAAGAACAGCTCTGATAATATGCAAACACAAAAACCTTCTTCCTTTTTCTTTGAAAAAATAAATTCATACCAAATCAAGTCGATATTATAGGGAAACCATCATATACCTGAAACTCTTTAATTAAATTAAGGTCCTTCATGTCTACAAGGGCCAGGTGGCCCTTACGTCCACCAATGGTCATATATCTACCGTTTGAAGTATAGTCAAGAGAATATGGTCCAAGAGCTGCACATGCAAATTGAAAAATAAACATTAGTACTAAAATTAAAAGCAAATTATGAACAAAACTTCCTTAGAATCAGAAATTACGTTTTTTTAAGGAGAAACTAATTTCAAAGAATAAATGAAATCAGAAAAGAGAGATAGGAAACCCAAGCATAAACTAAAGGAGTACACAAATTATAAGATGTGCGCATAACAGTAAATCACATTTGTGGCCACTTCCATCAAATAAAGTGGAAAGTGTAAAAGAAAATATTAAGGCTACATTCAAACAAACAAAAAAAAAAAATCCTTGGAAAACCGACCTCCAGGAAAACTTAAAAAAATTGTCAGCATAGAAGTCTCGACTCTTGTTACAAAAATTTCAAAAGAGAGTACATCTCAAAGAGATTAAAAACCCCACTAAGTGCAGAAAATCACAATAATTACAACTTGTCATCAAAACCAAATACCTTACTACAGAACATCACCAGAAAATTACAATGTCACGGAGCACAAAGATTGAAATATGCAAAAGAATGCATAGTAGCAAAAAGGCAACCTGGTAAAATAATGTCATGCTGATTCCTTCTACTTAAGATGTCTACTTCATGGGAAATTGTTTCCTGTTTGATTCTCCATGTCTTCTCCAATCCTTCAGCCTCCAAATAGCCACCCTCACTTGGCATAAGCCACTAAAATAAAAATGAAACATTAAAAAAAATAGGTGAAGAAATGTATGTGGAATAGCAAGAGTTCAAATTGAAAGAGGGAAAGGCAAAGTCTAGTTGAACTTATATCATTAAATAAAATCTTTCAGCTCATTCAATAGAACAAAGGGTGGGAAGAGATGTGGGTTAGTAGAAACTATTGAATTTTTTAAAACAAAGGGCGGGAAGTGATGTGGTGATTTAGCTATGTGGCTCATCCTTGGTATACACTCAACCCAATTTTATTTAATTGTAGTGCGTCATGTATTCATGCTAAATGGAGCCACTTGGCATAAAGTTTAGCACATTTACAACAAACTTTAATTTTTTTCCTTAAAGGAAGTTTTTGTTTCTTATATGGAAAAATCAGAAAAAAGATTTATGCACATTTAAATCGAATGCTTAGGAAGGGAAGAGATAATTTAAGAGATCATGAGTCAGAGAATTTACCTTCTCAACCTTTGCAGCAGCTTTTGCAGATTTCCCATATAAATCTTCTCTAACAGCAAGTTGACCCTTCAACTTTTTATCTTTCAAAACCTGAAAAGAAACATTTAGCACCAAATATTTATAGCAAAGATTAAAAAAAGGGAAAAGAAAATGAGAATAAAAAATTGTAGGGGCATAAAACCCATTTCCATACCTCCAGATTAGCACCTTCTCCTCGTAGATACTTTTTAATTTTTACATCTATCTCATTAGATACCTCCTGCACAAAAATATGCAAATGACATACAAGTTTCAGCAATAATAAATGCAGTTGTTATTCATCAACTTAGAATTCACATTCTGCTTCTCCAGTACAACACGCTTTATAGGTCATAAATTCATATTACTAAGTTGTTTATGGAGTAGATGACATTAGGTACCTTCCTTCTAAGCAAGCATCAGTAAGAAGTTGCAAGTTGATATGGAAAAAAGAACAAGGTTGAAGACAAAAACACAAACTCATTTGAAACTCGTTGACACTCAAGAAACAAGGTCTATAAGTTTGAAAAAACAAGCCAGTAGTGCTTCACATAAATAAATTTTAGAATCATTTTTTTTTATGAAAAACCAACTTTCATTGAGAAAAAATGAAAGAATACACGGGCATACAAAAAACACGCCCACAAAAAGAGTCCAACTAGAGAAAGGGACCCCAATCAAGCAAAATACAATTTAACGGATAATTACAAAACATCTTAGAGACTAAAGCCCAAAGAGAGACATGATAACGAGTGAGGGACCAGACATCCTCAGGATCCCTCTCTCTCTCCCTAAACACTCTATTGTTCCTCTCACCCCAAAGATTCCACAGTAAAGCACACATCCCCCCGAGCCACAAAAATCTCGCTCTCTCCCGAAATGGCGGATGGAGGAGGAACTCCTCGATCATCTCCTTGTGGTCAGCAAAAGATAACCCTTGCAACCCAAAAACCTGACCAAACCGATCCCACGCAGCACGCGCAAAGACACAACTCCACAGAATATGATCCAGATCTTCCTCCGCCTTCCGACACAGAATACAGCAAAACGGACCAACCAAAGAGGGCATCCTTTTCAACAGACGATCATAGGTATTAACCCTGCCATGGATAACTTGCCACAAAAAAAACCAAATCTTCTTCGAGACTTTAACCTTCCACACTCGCGAAAAAATGGACTTACTTGTAATCCATTGCCATACTTTCAAATTGACAAGAAAAAGAAGAGACTTTGGGAGCACCTTGTCAGAGAAATATGTTGTTTTAAGAAATCAATGGACGAGGAAAAATTAAGCACTTGGGGCTGGCCCAGTGGTCAAACGGGCAATTTGTATACTTGATGCCTTTACGATCAATGATCATAAGTTTGATTCGAACAGTTGTCTGATGCCTTAGAAACTCATAAGTTCAAAATTCAAATGATATCCGCCAACCTAATATATTAAATATCCTACAAGGTTCTAAATGTCAAATGTTATAGAGCTGTGAAATTGTCCAAAGGTATTAGTTAAGGTGCCCATGAGCCTACGCCCCAACATTGTACAAAAAAATAGATGAGTACAAATCAACAAAAACATGCCTTAAATGTGATCATTTGCCTAGTATAACAAAATTGGTCAGTCAGCTCGTGAAGTTCTCTATATCTAATGGTTGCATAAGAAGCACATTACTAAATAAATACAACCTATGGAAAGAACAAGCATACAAAAAATACATATATAATACCTGTTCAGTTGGAGGCAGAATCCTTTCAGCAACCACATTTCCTATTTCCTCCTCCATGTAGCTTTACAACGTATTCGAGAACTGCACATATTTAGGTTAATGAATAACATGTCCAAAACCACAGAGTATACACAATTCAAAAGTGGCACAACCAAGTTTCACCAACACTCGAACTTCTTCGAGAAATCCAAAAACCAACAATATATGTGAAGCATCCTCCATGTAATTCCTTTTAACAGCGAAAATAACATAGAAATCATACTAAACGAGAAAAATCAAGTATTCAGAAACTGCACATATTTAGGTCAAGATAGTTGCCCCACAACCCCACCAAGCTAGCTTTTCAATTTACTGTACATTATTAATTAATGTACCCCTTTAACAAAAACCTATAGACTCTCCCCTTTCCAAGCACCATTCATTAGAGCATTCCAAGAGACGACATCAATTTTAAAAGAAACGACTCATTGACTTCCTACAAAATGTTTTAACCCAATAACTCATTAACATCTATTACGATCTTATTTTTATTACACAAAAGCCTATGGACTGATTCCAAGCACCATTCATTAGATAATTTCAAGAGACTAGACTTCAATTATCAAAAAAACGACTCATTGAGTCATTACAAAATATTTTAATCCAATAACTCATCAGTATCTATTAATATCTATCATCAAACTAAGTCCTAATTTGAGTTGCATGATGGAAGGGAGAACAATTCACACACAAATGCAATACCTTCTATGGTTTGGTTTTTTTCAATCCAGTTCTTTTACTCTCTGCCAATAATGCAGTGTCTCAAAACCATCTTTTCATCGTATATGTACCAACTGTGCCCTCGAGAACAGTCTCTCCCATTTTTTTTTTAAAGGACATTCGGACGATCGTTTTCCCTTTCTCCCACTCTCAAGTCTCAGCCATGGGAGAGTAGTTTAGCGAGGAAGAAAATTGCGTCTCATCCATTTTTCAGTCTTTCCCGTTTTTTTCCCGTTTTTTCTGTTACTATTCGGCTGTTATCATTATAACAAGGAAAATCAAACAACTCCTCTATTCTTTGTTAAGTTATAATCTGTGATTTTCAAGTAAGCAGAAATACAGATGGAGATTGGAAAAATACCAGTAACAGCAAGGGAGTAGAAAATCGAGCGAGGCTGCGGCGGCACGAACGGAAAAACGACGACGGTGGTGGCGGCGGCACGAGCGGAAGAACGTCGACGACGTCGGCGACAGTGAACAGGAGAGAGGCGGCGGCGACACTTAGCTGCTGAAACGAAGTAGGAAACAGCGTGAAGAAGAAGAAGAAGTGGCGGGAGACTGAGCTGTTAGGGTTTCGTTCCTCTTTTATTCATTTTTTGTTTTATTTTACAGAGTGGGCTGATCTTTTTTAAAAAAAAAAAAAATAGGATTCTGGATTTATTTTTTTTAAAAAATAAATATATATATATATATATTTTTTTTTCTCTTTCTCTTAACTGTTCAAATAGTGAAGGTAAATATTTTTATTTTTTCAATTTTCTTTTTGTTGTGGTTAATTGGAGATCAATATCTAGCCATTTTAAGAGTTTAGTTTTTTATTTTATTCTTTTAATTGATGTGTCTAGTAAGCAAATGAGGTAGTATTGTCATTATATCCACGTCAGCACATAATGGTCCAGCATTCCGTTAAGTTAAAGTTAAGTCAGGGACCATTTAAAATGATTTTACATACTTGGAGGACTAAAGTGTATGTTTTGAAACTTCAAGGACCAAATAGACATCAACTCCAAACCTCGGGGACCAAAAGTGCATTTTGCCCAATAATAATTTATGTACGTGTCAATTTTGTGTATTAAAAATAGATTTTTTTTAAAACAATTAAGAATGGATGATTTTAAAAAGGCTAAATTGTAAAAAATGCCCTGAAGTATGGGGTTTGTTTTAAAAATGCCCCTAAACTTTTAAAAGTTTCAAAAATACCCCTAAACTTTAAAAAATGTTTCAAAAATACCCTTATTGTTAATTTTTTTATGAAAACCATTAAAAATTTCAGTCTCATTAATACTCTTTAACTTTCAAAAGATTTTAAAAAATAACCTTATTAGAAAATGTGTTTTTTTTCCTTCACTCACTGTAAATTCTTCTTCCATGAAAATTAGTGAGAAACTTTACCTATTTTTCATGTATTCATACACTATGAGCTTTTCTTCTCTTTCAACATATCATCCCAAGAGCTTGACTAGATTTTCGACAATGGTATTTTCGAAACATTTTTAACGGTTTCCATCCAAAAATTAACTGCAAGGGTATTTTTGAAACGTTTTGTAAAGTTCAGGGCATTTTTTGAAACAAATTCCATAGTTTAGGGGTATTTTTTTTAATAATTTAGCATTTTAAAAATAGATACATGTAATGTTAAATCATATTAGATGGAAATTTAAAATGATTATGGTAAATATCATATTATTATGAAAAAATGTAAAATTTAAAAAAAAAAATGAAAAAATGTAAAATTTTAAATTTGATATCGAAATTACCCTATTTTATTTGTCTCGAAAAAGGCTAGTGTTAATATAAAAACAAATAATATATTTGACGATATGGTAATTACAAAAATAAACTTCAACCTCTCCCATGTGAACACCAACAATAATAATATAATACCAGACTATAAAATGAATTTGGACCCTATGGTGTGAGTTTAGTTTGCAATAATTTAGATTTAATTCCAATTTAATCTCCATAATTCTAAGATTATAAGATTCAAAAGATTCAATCTTGTTTTAAAAATCGTGTACGTCATTGTCATATTGATAATTGTTTTGAATCTTTGATGTAGTAGTCTTTGAGTTAGGTAAATGTGTTTGTTGGAGTTTATGATGGGTTGAGAAAAACATGTGGATTTTTTAGCGGGTAAAACATAGTCCAACGACAACTTGTGAAATTTAAGCGAACTATAAGACCCAAATTGAAACTAAACTCAACCCATAGAGATCAAATAAAAAAAAAAACATTTTTAAAACTATAGAAACCAAATTGAAGTGAACTTGAAATGATTAAATTGAAACTTTCGCATCAGTGGATTTAAAATGACATTTATAAGAACTTATACCCCTCTAATATCAAATTATGGATCCAAATTCAAATACGAGTTCTTTTATTATGACTGGAAGACATTTCAATTGTTTGGTAAATAAATTAAATTCCTCAAGAGTTTAGGATGAGCTAATATTCAACGAGCTCATTTGACAATAACATAATCTGATTGAACCAAAATCAAATAGTCATCAAATAGACATATAACATTATATATCTGATTGGGCCTTCTTGAGTTTATCAATTTTAAAATTAATATTTTTTAATTTTTTAATTTTAAAAACATTCAATATTAAAAAAATAATACAAAAATATTAATTTAAAAAATATGAAAAAATAATATTAGAAATCTTTTAAATCTATTTCTCAAAACTCAGGGACTAAAAAAGTCAATTTCGAAAACTTAAGGACCTTTTAAACCTATTTCTCAAAACTCAGTGACTAAAAATATCTATTTTGAAAACTCAGGGATCAAACACACGTATTCCTCAAAACTCAGGGACCAAAAAAGTAATTTTCTCGAGATTAAATTTATCCTAACCTATCAGCTTACACTTTTGGATTCAATAATAATTTAACACGACATCAGAGCAAGATTAAAATATTTGAACTTGTTGACTTTTGTGTAAGAATGGAAGCAAATATATTGGTAGTCATCAAGGCCAGTAAAAAAACAAAAGGCTTAAAAAGGAATGAACTCTATTTAAGATTGATGGTAGGATTAAAATTTTATGATTTTTCTTCACAACCAAGTATAGAATCACCCTCAACATTTACAAATTTTACTGTGACCCTAATGGGCTATGTTATGAGCATCCTAAATGGATCTATCAAAAGAGGTTTATTATATAAGCATCCTAACTCTACAAAACTAGAAATCCAAGGATACGTGGATTCTCATTTTGTTGGTGTTCTAGATAAAAGAAGGTCTCTAACGGACTATATTTTTGTTTCTAGGGAAATGTGGTGAGTTGGAGTCAAGTTTACAATCAATGGTTGCTTTGTCAACCACCCAAGCTGAATTTATAGCAGCTTCTAAAGCATTAAAGAGGCAGTTTGGCTCAAAGGTCAGCTAGATGAATTGAGGTTCAAACAAGACTCAGTAAGCATCCTATGTGATAATCAAAGTGCAATCCATTTGTCAAAGAACCAACAATTTCATGATAGAACTAAGCATGTGGATGTGAAGTTTCATTTTGTTACGAGATACCATTTAAAAGGCACAATCAATATTCAAAGGGTTAGTACAGAAAACAATGCAGCTGATATATTAACATGAGCAGTAACTCACACCAAGTCTTAGCACTGCCTCAGTTTGTGCAAAGTGGTGGATTTGCCTCAAGAGTAAAAGTCAGTGGACAACAATCAAGAACAATTGACACAAATCTAAAAGTTTAGGGTTTGTTTGATAATGTTCTCGTTTCCCGTTTATCGTTTATGGTTTATTGTTTCTTGTTTTTTAAGAACTAAAAACAGAAACATGTTTGATAACTATTTATGTTTCTTGTTTCTCTAAAAAAAGAAACATAAACAGACATGTGTTTGATAACTGTTTCTCGTTTCTTGATTTTTAGTTGAAATAAAATTTGATACATGTAATATAAAAATTATATATAACATACATTAAAATTATAGTAAGAGGTTGTCGGTGGCGACCGATAGTCAGAGGTCGACAATGGCGATCGGTTAGCGGAAGTCGGCGACGACCGATAGTCAGAGGTCGACGATAGCGGTCGATCGTGGCTGGTAGTCAGATGTCGACGATGGCGGCCGATCAACGGAGGTCGGCGACAATTGATAGTCGTAGGTTGAAGGTGGCGGCCGGTTAGTGGAGATCGACGGTAGCACCCGGTAGTCAGAGGTCGACAATAACAGCCGGTCAGCGAAGGTCAGCGACGACTGATAGTCAGAGGTCAACGATAGTAACCAGTCGGTTGAAGTCAATGGTGACGGTCGGTCAGTGGAGGTCGACAGCGACGGGTCGTCGAAGGTCGACAACGGCCAGTAGTCGGAGGTCGACGGTGGTGGTCGGTCGACAGCGGTCGATAGTCGGAGGTCGACGATAGTGGTCGGTCGGTCGAGGTCAACAACGATTGGTCGTTGGAGGTCGACGATAGCGGCCAATCGACGGAGGTCGGGGACGACTGATAGTCGGAGGTGGACGGTGGTGGTTGTTCAACGGAGGTCGACAGCAGTCGGTAGACTGAGATCGATAGCGGTCGGTAGTCGGAGGTCGACGGTAGTTGACAACGACCGGTCGTTGGAGATCGACGGTAGAGGTTGGCTGCACCCGGTATTCAGAGGTCGACGACCGGTAGGCAGAGGTCGACAGTGGCGGCCTTTCGAAGGAGGTTGACAACAATCGGTAGTCGAAGGTCGACGGTGACGATCAGTCAACGAAAGTCGGCGACGGTCGATAGTCAGAGGTCGATGGTGGCTGTCGGTCAACGAAGGTCAGCAGCGGCCGGCAGTCGAAGGTCGACGGTGGTGGTTGGTCGCGACACCCGATAGTCGGAGGTTGACGGTGGCGGCTAGTCTGCGGAGGTTGGCAGTGACCAACAATCAGAGCTCAACGATGGCGGCCAGGCGGTGGAGGTCAGCGGCGCCCAGTAGTCAGAGATCGACGAAGTGATAAAAAAAATGAAAGAAATAACATAAATAATAAAAAAAATGAAAGAGAAAGAAATAACAGGAAAAAAAAAGGAAAGAGAACGAAACAACGGAAAAAGATTAAAAAAAGACGAGGAAATTGTAAAAAAAAAATAGGGGAAGAGATGACATTGGTGTAGGAATGGGAGGGGGAGATGAATACATGCATGAAAGATAGAAAAGAAACAAAAACATAATCCGAGAAACAACTTTTTTGTAGTTTTTCAAATTTGGCCTCTTTTTTAGTAACGTTTCTAGAAATTTAGAAACAAAAAATAGGGATGAGTTATCAAACAAGTCTGTTTCTTACAAAAGGAGAAACAGGAAACGAGCCCTTAGAGACTAAACATTGAGTGGACTCTCAACTCAATCCAGTGTTCCAAATCATCTTTTAAGCTATTATTAAGTATATATAATAATAATAAAAAAAAAAAAGTCAGAACAGAACCCCAATAAATAAATAAATAAATTAAAAAAAAAGTCAAAGAAAGATGAAGCTAAGATCGTTATTATCGAACGACAGCAGCCGTCCGATCATCATCGCATTTTCCGCGGAATCTTATGGGAATATTCCTCCCGCCTCGAAGTCATTGACTGTCCCTCGTTGTCACGTGGGACCCACCAACTCCCACGGTTTATTTTTCCCGGTCAAATCCTTCCATAGGCATGTACGTCATGTCGAATTGTCTATACCGACATGTCGCACTGTACGGGACGGAAAACGGCTAAATATGCTTTCGATTGACTAGTTGACTTTCCTATAAATTACAAAAAAAAACAGAAATTTCATTCGCTCGTTCTTTGAATTGAAAGAGCCTTTCATATGGAAGTTGAAATTCGTTCTTCTTCCCTCCACTTTCGTCTCTAACATTTAATTTTATTTTTTCTGGGTTTCAACGACCCGGTATTCAAGATTTTTGCCCCTTTTCCCCTCCGTTTCCGTTCAATTTCTCCGGCGGAATTTTGATCATGGGTGGCGGCGGGTCGAATCCAGGTCCGGTTTCGTGTGGGTCGTGGATTCGGAGGCCCGAGAATGTCAACTTTGCGCTGATTGGGAGGAACAGGCGACCGGATTCATCTCCTTCCGTGCTCGAGATCTTCTCGTTTGATCCTAAGATTACTTCTCTTTCGTCATCTCCTCTGGTTTCAATCTTTTTCTCCGTCTTTCTTTCTCTTCTTTTGGATTTTTTTTTATTGAATTTGAAGTTCTGCTTGTTTCTATTTCACTAATTTTGGCGAAATTGATGATGAATGCAAGTGGGTAGCTAGGGTTTTCTCGATATTGTTACTTGACCTAATTTCTTGTTTGCAGACTGAATTCGTGTTCGAAGAATGCGATGGCGATCTTGTCAGTGTTGCTGTCCATCCCAGTGGGGATGAAATTGTGTGTTCTACCACTCAAGGTGGATGCAAGTAAGTTCTCCTTTTTGAATGAACATCCGAGACTCTGTATATTTCATGTATATGTTAATATCATTGGTAAAACTAGAGAAAATACAAGGGTATTGAAGTTCCTTGGTCATTTTCCTGAGGACAATTGGTCATAATGTTCTTATTTGTGGCCAACATGAGCATAGCTTAATTGGCATAAAGCTTGTATTAATGATCGAGAGTTTTGTGGTTCGAATTTCCCACCCCACATATGGTTAAAAAAAAAGTTCTTATTTGTGTTTTATTATAAGAGACATGATTCTGAATGCAGACGGCATAGCTTTCTGCCCAAGTTATCACTTGGGTTCTGTAATAATTGACTTTTTTTTTTGTTCTTTTTAGTACAAGAGACATAGATGCTAGCTACTGGCTTGTTGAATAGTAATCTTTTTGATAAATATGTGTAGTCTCACATATACATGGAACTTGATATTGTAGTATAATGAGTTGAGATTTTTCCCTGCAGTTTGAGTGAGTGGATGTTGGTCTGATGCTCTGCAGTTCCTTTTTCTTAATATCCCTCTGATTCCTTTAATAAGACGAAGATTTGAAGATTTAGTTATCTCTTGTTCATCTTGTAGATTATTTGAGCTGTGTGGTCAAGAATTAAACGTGAAGCTGTTGGTGAAAGAATTGCCTCCATTGAAAGATGTTGGTCCTCAGAATTGCCTTGCTTTCAGTGTCGATGGTTCCAAACTTGCCACTGGTGGAGTGGTAAGGACGAATCTGTTGTCTATAAAGTTCATTCTTCTTTTCATTCTATTCTTTCACAAAAACATGGTGGATTTACTTTGACATCAAATTAACTACAGGATGGACATCTCAGAATCTTGGAGTGGCCTAGCCTGCGCCCCATTTTAGATGAAACAAGTGCTCATAAATCTGTGAGGGATATGGACTTTAGGTGAGCCATGAAGTTGTCTACTTCTGGTGTCTTTTCAAAATATGGCAACGTATTTGTCTCTGTTTGTTTGTTTTCGCATTCAGTATAATTTATTTTTCTATTAAGATTTTGATTGAACACAGTTCTTATCCTGATTTTTTGAAACTGTGATTAAGAAAGTGTTCACAAGATCTTGAATTTTATACAAAATGATGATTGTAAACGTTGTGTAGACTATGACATTCTCTTGTTGCTATGGAACTACATAAAGAGCCTTGAAACAGCATGAACTTTGTAATCTGTTACTCTAATTATGGTGGATGAAAATTTTGCATGTATTTGTTGTTTGAATGAAACTGAAGACGTTGGATAAGTTCTGGAAATCTTTTTTCCCTGTTCCAGCCTAGACTCAGAGTTCTTGGCTTCTACTTCCAATGATGGATCAGCCAGAGTTTGGAAGACTGACGATGGAGTTCCTATAACTACTTTGACCCGGAGTGCGGTATGGTAGATATTTTTACCTGCTTTTGTGTTTAATTGTATTTTCTCGTAATTAGTGATCATGTTTATTTCGTTTATTCAGGAAGAGAAAATTGAACTCTGTCGATTCTCTAAGGATGGAACTAAACCATTTTTATTTTGTACTGTCCAAAAAGGTATCAATGCTTTCGGAACTAAGTAATTATCAAGCTCCCATATCCTATTGAATGGCTTGAATTTTTGGAAACAGGCGAGAAGCCAGTTACTGCAGTTTGGGATATAAGTAATTGGAAAAGAATTGGGTATAAGAGGTTGCTGCGAAAGCCTGCTTGCATAATGTCCATCAGTCGAGATGGAAAATATTTGGCTTTGTAAGTGATTCTCATTGTCAAATTGTTTGTTATCGTTGATTTTAATCAAGTGGCTGAAATGTTAGATTAATTGATAAATTTCTTCCTGATAACTCAAGTATGATGATGGCCATGTATGGTAACAAATTAGCAAAAAAGATGATTTGAAATGATTCAATATTCTTTCAGTTATATTTTTCTGTATTCAAAATTTTTAATTTTACTTTTTTATTGTGTGCTTCATTTTGTTTCACGCTTTCTCGAACAATGCCTTTGACTAAATGTGATAATTTTTCATTTTAGAGGAAGCAAGGATGGGGACATATGTGTGGCTGAGGTAAAGAAAATGGAAGTCAGTCATATGAGCAGGAGGCTGCATCTTGGTACATCCATAAAAACTTTAGAGTTCTGCCCTAGTGAAAGGTGAAAACCAGTGCTCTGAATTAATTCTTTCGTAAGTATGTATTTTCTTTCAGTATTTGGGTATTTGCTTATGTATATCTTGTGTGTGTCCCTTTTGTAGGGTTGTGCTTACTAGTTCAGTTGAATGGGGAGCTTTGGTGACTAAGCTAAATGTTCCTGCTGACTGGAAAGGTATCTTTCTTTTTTCCTCGGCTCAGAGTCTACGACATTTCTGTCTTTGCAACGCTTAATTTCCCGCGCTTTAAATTTGCAGAGTGGCAGATCTATTTGCTGCTTATAAGTCTATTCGTGGCATCGGCTGTTGTTTTTTATATTTTCTACGAGAATTCGGATTCATTTTGGCAATTCCCTCTTGGAAGAAATCAGCCAGCAAGACCCAGGTTTGATTCCTTTGTTGGAGATTCACAATCTGTTGATGATCCATTTGGACCAGTTGACATGTGAGAGCATCATCTGTTAACCCTAAACGACCGAGCATAGAAAGCGTCTTGAGCATCATCTGTTAACCCTAAACGACCGAGCATAGAAAGCGTCTTGAGCACCGGTTTTCAGTTCTTCATACCTTTTCTGGTTAGATTTAAACTTCATTTCAGGTAGGCTTGTTGGCAAGGTCTTTTATTTGTAACATCCAAAGAAAATTGAGGCTTAATACAGTTATTATGATTAACTAACTCTTGTCTGTGATCATCAAGTTAAATTTACAAAAAATCTTAATCATGTATTGGTTGTTATACATCCCAGTTGCTGTTTGGTTGAATAATTATTTGATTGTACAGTTTACACAATTTGTTCATCTTTTATGGTGAACATTCTTATTGCAATGAGTCATTTCAAATATTTTATTGAGCTAATTACTGTGATTTTTGCCTCTATGAGTAGATATGAATATGGATGGTATATGGCATTGATTTTGCATCATGTAATGAAAATTTTATTGACAACCATTTTTATCTCTTGCTCCTTATCTTTTCTCCAGAAAGTCTTGATATATTTTTTTCCATTTCTACTTTTTGAAATCACAACCAAATTATTAACACTCTTTTTTTAGTTTCTAAAATTAACTAAGGCTGAGAACATCGCCGAACTGTATAAAAGTTATATTAGTCTTCTAAAAAATATATATATAAAAAATTGGAAAACAAGAGTTCATAAATTTTACAAATTTATATAACATGGACATGTTTCGAAAGAGAACATGACTTGCACGCTTAAATTTGAGAGTTTTGGTTGACCTGAACATTTGCATAAAAAGTCGAAGGATCAAATCTCAAAGAACCTTACATTTGTATTTGTGAATATTTAAAGAAGAAAATTGGTTGTGTACCGGTATGCAAGGATCTCCCTACATATCACCATTAAAATATTGACAACTAGAAGAGATAAAAAAGTTTTCTCATTTTCTACCTTTCTCTCTCTTAGTTATCAAAATTTTAACGGGGTATGTAGGGTCCCTACATACCGGTATGCAACCAAGTTTTGTTCATGGTTCAAAATGTTTTATCGATATTTTACTTTTACAAGTCCTCAAGTACAATAGGAGATATGGGCAAATTTTGGCATACTTTGGACAAAGTTTGCAGGTTTCTCCACCATACTTATTGGCAGAGGAGAAAACAGAAGTAAAAGCAAAATGAGGACAACAATATCTGAAAGTGGAAACCATCTATTATTACGTGTGACCAAAATTGCCTTAATAATTGCTATTTTGGTTGTACAACAGCAAAAGGAATTTCCCTATATCTTGTTGCTATACGAGGTAAGTTGAATATAGAAGAAAAAATTTCAAAGAATATTTAGTACCTCTTCCAAAATAACCTGGTATTCTCTGGTAATGCCTCTAATAACCGAGCTGCAATTTCAGCTTTGCCTTTCCTTAGTTTTCTGTCGCCTAGAAATGCACTGTAGAGTGAAATTCAGAAAGAACTCAAATTCTTTTACGTACCAAATGTAATAGGAGGAGGAGAGTCTTTCTTTCAATCTCTACTAGCCAAGTTAGCAGTCAGAAGCTTTCAGAATGAGCTGGCTAATTAAGGTTCAGAATTCCAGCTTCTTATCCTCCAAGTGATTTTTGCTTGTATCCAAATTTCATCCTCTCAATTAGTTTTACTTTTGTAGTTCTCTTCTTGTCCATCTTCAGCCTATATCTTTCTTCTCTCTCTCGTTCATAAATCCCTTGCCAATGCACTTCCCCTGTTAATGGCCACAACCCCATTTTATTCGAACTGCTTTCGTCATCGGCAGCTTCGGCTAAATCTTCATCCATACTCTTCAACAACGTGAAGTTGAAATATTTTGCCCACATAAATTCCATGCGTTGTTCAACTGGATGCTGCTCTTCAAGGAAACCTGAGTGAGGATCGATATAAACCATCCTCCGTCCACTGTGATAAGCCCAGACATTGACCAGGATTTCCAATATCCGACAGTAACAGTGTTTTTTCTGCTCATCATAGAAACTAACAGGAGTTGAGAGAGAGAAAGTAATATGGAAGGAAATGGATTGGACTCAAATCCTTACCTCAAGCTCGGAGGAAGCTAACAAACATCCATATGGTTGACTTTGATTTCTATTCAGAGCATCAAGGTAATGGGTGAACATCCTGTAGTTCCCAAATCCAATTGCAATTAATGGGATTGCCTCCTTTATATTAACATAATGAAAATATAACGAAGAAAAATTACTGTCTGCGCATGGGTTATGAATTGCAGGAAACTTGCTACTAATCACCTGGAAAACATTATGAACTCCAAGAAGGAAGGGGTTGGCATCACCCAACTATGGAGGGCAGACCAACGACCACCATCTTCTGGCATAGGGGGAAGAGCTTCCATATTTGATGACAGTCCAAACATCTCACGAAAGGCATTCTCGAAGGTGGTTCTGCAATCATTTGGAGTTAAATGAGCCAAGTTTGAATTTTGGCTATTTCTCAACTATATTTAGGAGCAAGCCACTCAATAGAAATATCCATAAATAAATATGATCATGCTTTAACGCAATTTCAGCATATTTTAAATACATTTACTACATAATCTCAGGTCATTTATGGTGTATGCACATTCACAACGGACATCAAGGCAGGCATCAGCGTTTCATATATGATCTTAAGTTCTTAAGATCTTTTCCAAATGACAATGAAGATCATTCTTCGCAATTTCCTGACTCAAAAACAATATAAAGCACTGGAGAAGTAAATATCTACAAGTAAAATAAAATCAAATGACGCCATCCCAGCACAGAGCATTCATTCGAACTTGCTTAAATTACATACTTTTCATATGAGACGTGTAAAATTACCTGCAGAGACCACTATTCAAGATATCACACACTGACCAAAAAGTGGGAGCATTACTGCCCCATATGATTCCACGATTCACTTGCAAGTGTGCCCAAAAGTATATAACATCTCCTTTAGGGTTGTCCCTTATAGTGTCTTCCAAAACATTTTCAGCTTTTGTGCACAAGGAGACCTGTTTAAAGATGAAGGACTGAATGTTATTTGTACTCCTATAAGGCATCCTATCCATCCAAGGAGTGAGATGAAAATTTTCCTTTAAAAAACAGTTAAAATGGAGGGGGGGATGAGGGAGGGGGACTCTGGCAAACTGTAAATTTTGTAATAGTCAACTAGTCTATAAGTACCTTTCTTCCTGAAGCCCGCCATGATTGAAACCCAATCCACGGCCTCTTATGAATGTTATCAATCTTATTTGCAATAGCAAACATTCCTCCGACCTCACAGAGAGCATCCAGATAGTAAGAGTCATTCAGAAGAGGAAGTCGTCCAACAGCATTGACATCATCAGATTTTAACCTCAGTCCGCTTGTAGACTGCCATAAAATTTAAGATAAATTCGTTAGAAATTCAAACAGGACAATGTGAAAGGTTCACAGATGCCCTTAAGAAGCAAAGGGTAAACAACGATATCAAATTCCAAATTTTATTTGTTTAACCTTATAGCCTTCAACTACTCAAATAGAACAGTGAAAAAGAAGACCCAAGAAAAAGGGAAAAAGAAGGAACTTATTCCACACGACTCAGAAACTTTTAAAGAAATCTTCCGCTTCAAAGTTTCAAACTAAATGAAGTAGCTACAAGCATGCATTTCCAAGAGTTAGGAGTAGTTTTACTCCTAACCAAATGAATTCTAGCTTTCCAATAAAACAGTTGGGAGTAGTTTTAAAAAGACAGATGAGTGAAACTGATTTATATGCAATTGACTGAGAAAACAGAAACTAGAAGTAAATGGAAAGTATCACTCGATAAAACAAAAGATGAATGAGACGCACAAGACTTAGTCCACGATACAATGAACCATGGTGCATGAATGGCCAAGCTCCAGCACCACTGTATATCTCATAAATGGATACAGGCTGCCCTGTCCTTTCAAGCTCCCCTTCGTCTCGTTCATTTGCTTCAAACTTAAGTTTTTCTGATTTCCGGGCATTTCGATATATTTCATCCCATGCACCTAGATCTCTCTCCATTCTTTCTTGAAACTACAGAAAAAGATGACGAATCTATATTTAGCTGTCTATTTGAGAGGGATATGTGAGAAAGGAAGTCCAGAAACAGGGGAAGAAAATGGTTAGAGCAAGTAATCCAATTGCAAGGAGGGTACGGCAATATACCTCTTCCATTTCAACAGTTTCATACTCTTCAGCATTTTCTATTTCCTCCAAAATATCCCAGTCTTGTGGAGTTGGAATATCTTGCTCCAGAGTCACATTTTCAGTCTCAGAAAAATTTGTTAAATTAACAAAATTAGTTAATCGTGCTTCAAGAGCAAAAATAACACTGGATTTACTTATTACTGCAATTCTCTCTTCATTATCTGCATTTTCGTCAATTATCTGCACCATTTCCTTACTGAACAAATTCCATTCCCATGCCCCTAGTTGAAGCTGGGAGACAGGACTTGGAAGCTTAACATCTGATGGGAAATTCAGAACATTCTCCAGGAGCCGTGCATAACTGGTTACACATTCTGCTGCAAGTATATTCTTAGCAAGCAATCTACCAGAGGAAGCTATTGCTTGTGCAAATCTGGAGAGTTTCCCGTCTGATATCAATTGTGAGAAAGAGCTCAATAAAGCATCAGGATTATGTTTCGGGAAGACAACCCCATGGACACCATCGACAATCTGAGAACCAGAGAAAATGCACGAGATAAGAAACAGCACAAGGAGAAAAATAAATGAGGGGAGAGATGGGAGTCGTGCTGTTACATCATGGTAGCATTTCTAAACAAACTTACATAATTTCTTAAGGCAGGTAAATCAGGCACCATGATTGGGATTCCAAAGGACATGGCTCGAATAAGTAGAGGTGGAAAACTCTGTATTTCTTGTGAAGATCCATAAAGCACAATGTCAGCCATCATCAGCACATTGTTGACATCTCCATTTAAGCCATAATGTGTTATAGAACCATCAGGAAGTCCTAGACGTGAAGCAATCTCCTGTACACAGGTTTAAAGATAGATCCAATGTCAGAAACTGCATTGGGTGGGCAAACCCTCCCCGGAGATAGGTGGAGGTGGGCCAAGAGCATGATGCAAGGAGTGGAGTCTCAATACCCCAATTATAAAAAATAATAATAATAATAATAATAAATAAATAAATAAATAAAATTGTAAGTTCAAAGTGCAAAAGAAAATTAAATACCTGTAAAGCATCATGGGATCCATCAGTTGAATTACAACATAAGAAAACAAATTTAAATGATCCTTCTACTTCTTTCCTCGCATAAATTGTGAGCAGAGGTCCAATGCTATGCATTGCCACAGCATAGTCCCATGACAGCTCATTTGGGAAGAACAAACTTCCAACGACTAGAACCAGTATATCATCTTCATTAAATCCACTTTTCTCTCGTAATTGACTTTTGGAGTGAACATTTTTATAGTTCTCTGCAGCATAAACATCTGCTGGGGATCCGGGAATCACATAGAAGTTTCCATTGTCCAAAATGCTATACAACATCTGATATGATAAGGAAATGGCAAAGCCATAAGAGCGTTGAATGTGAAATACAAGACTTACTATAGATAATCACAGCATCCAATAAAAAAATAGAGATGAATGGAAGACTTACAGGGAGGGCAAAATCAGGGAACACAACAACATTAGCCCTTCTGAAAGAACTCTTCCAATGTGAAATAAGATGATTCCATCCCCTCTGTTCATACATTGGCAAGCGGTTGGCAAGTGTATCTTCTCGAACTATCCATATGAGTGGTACAGAACAAAAAGGTTCCTGCATAAGGCTGCATAAATATAAACCTCACTAATCATAGTATCTCAATTCTCAAACTACAACAATATGGTACATGATTATCACATGCCTTTAAGCACATGCAAACAATAGAACTGAGAAAGATAAGTATTCTTATCTGCACATGCACACCCATGAACTTACCTTTTAATCACAGTTTCTTTTACATGTTACAAGCTCACATATAAACTAAAATGTATTGTTTCTTTGAAATTTTTACTAATTCCCCCAGCTCAGATCAGAACCATTGGCATTTCCATGTGTAATGTTCCCGTCTTCCCTAAATACATAGGCACTATTTATTATAGGTTCTTATTAGAATCGTGAACATTGATCATGGTTAATTATTATTATTATTTTATCAATTTCTTAAATGCTGAAATATATTTACAGACAGTAAATAAACTCTTTCTTTACAAGTCATCCACGATAACATCTCTATAAAATAGTTCTTCAAATCAAACTACCAAATAATACTCTGTAGTAGTGTAGTTGAGTTTATAAATTGCCTTTTGTTTTTATAACAACATATTATTGAAAGCATACTCGGGTAATTACATTTTGACAGTTGAATTTCCCTCATAGAGTGACTTGTGTTTTAGATCCTCTTCCATCGTTATTTCACTTGTGAAAAAATAAATTTAACTAGTACGCTCAATTTTTGTAAGCCAGTTGTTTCTTCTTTTTGAGTTCAATAATATGGGGGTGGTGATTCGAACATCTAATATCTAGGAGAGATGTATAATATTTTAACCAGTTGAGTTATGCTCAAGTTTGCCACCTATTTTGCATTTCTATAAACTTGTCTCTAGAACAATCTATTGGACGACTCTTAATATAGATCAAATGCCCAACCCTTTAAGCTAGAAAATTTGCACTTTTAAAATGAAATATGTAGCCTTGATAGCTAGATCAATTGCCCAACTCTTGGAGCTAAAAAGTTCCAATTTTAAGATGAAAGATGTATTATAAAAGCCTCTTAAAATTTTGTAATTCACATTTAAAAACATGTTAAAGCTCCAATAAATTATGTACCAATGAACATGAGACTTGCAGAAACCAATGCTTAAACGACAATGAATTACCTGTTAATCTTTTTTGGATAGGAGAATTACCTGTTAATCTAAATTCATTAGGACGTGTTCTTGGAACCTATTATGAAAAAACTGACACAAAATCTAGCAAGGAAGAGATAGACGCAACTCCAACTATAATAGTTTGCTCAAAATAAAAAAGAGAAGTTTGCACTCGTATGCCCATATTCTGTAGTCATGCCCAATGCAAATAAGTTCATAAAGCATATCACAAATACGTTAGACCAAGAACCAGTGACCTCATTGCAAACATAATTAAAGATTTCACAAGGTACTTTATGCTATAAAGAAGGGGAAAAAAACCTTGCAATGGCCCCCTCTGCTTCCAAGGAGTCTGCAATAATACCGTCATATCTGGAAAGAAGAAATGAAAACAGAATCAGTCATTTCTGCCAAGGATTTGAAAAGTAGTCCCAGAGAGTTCTTAAAGACAGAAAAAAAAATCATCAGAGAAAACAGATAAAATAAAACAATGGTAACAAAACTGTTTAATGAACAAAAAGGAAGCATGTACATTGACCAATCAACATGACCATAACGATCTGGACTTAATATTGAAGGCTGGCCACCTATCTGTTTCCACATTGAATGTTTATTTCCACTCTCTACTGCAAAAATCTGTCAGATACACCTTAGTGAGGATCCAAAAGAAATAATTGTAATCAGAAGTTAAAAAATCTTTAAATACCTAAGAGAACCCAATCATAAAAAATTACATAAATCTACAAGAAAATCCATGCACCATACAAAAACACACACACACACAATAACTCACCTCAAGTACATATCCAAGTTTCTGTATGTTCTTCATCACAGTAATCAACATTAATGACTGTGGATCATTCTCCATGCTTCCTAGGATCTGGTATTGGTCAAAAAATCAGGAAAAAGAAAAAAAGAAAAAGAAAATTGGTACATGACTTAATCCCTTGATGAATCCAGATCCAGATACTGTTCTTAAGTAGTCCAGAGTAAAATGGGAAGCCTATAATTAATACATAGGCATAGCAACCCAATTAGTGAACGCAAGAGCACAAGAAAGAGACCATGTGCTAATCTCTACCACAAGGACTAAAATTCTAAATAGATCATACAATTTTTCATGAACCAGTATGTAAGACAAGATTTCATTTAATTGAACAATTAGTACCAGTCAGTGATCTTTTTTTTTAAAAAAAAAAAAAAAAAAGTAAGAACATGTACCAGGCAGTAACAAAATCATGAGAAATATTGCTAGAAGCGCTTTCTCTCCTCTTTGGTTTGTATTTTTAAACCTTCTTATACTTATTATATTTCTATGACTGTATTCAATTAGAGAGCCTTTTTTTTTATCTCCAGTCCCAAACGTTTGGCCTCCTTTCATTTAAATTACTTGTTCAATGAACCTCGTTTCATTTTTCTAAAAAAAATAACTCAAAGCTTTTAGAAACAAAAATACTTCATTTCACTTCCACCAATCATTTGCAAACTTAATTTCCCTTTCTTTTGATTTCATTGGTCATTAAAAATTATGTTTTAGTGTGATGCATCTACCAAGGAGGGTTTACACTAGACATACTAATTTGGTTGAAGCAACCTGTTGGGGTTTCTGGTTGCACTTAATCTTTTGTTATATACCACCAAGATAAACAGGCCAAAGGAAGACCTCAACTTTCCTTGGCTACAAATACTTAACTTCCCAAAGAATCTTGAGGGTCCATCAACTTCTTACAAGCATGCACTTGACTGAAAAAGGCCCGAAGTCCCATCCACCCAAATAATCTTATCGTCCTGAGCAGAGACAGGATACTTGTTCTGGTTTTGCTCTATCAGTTAAGAATGTGGCACAAGTTGCTAGAAATATTTGGAGTTCATTGGTGTTTTCATAAAGATTGCAAACAGGACACTGTTCAACTTCTGTGTGTGCACTGGTTTAAGGATGAGGCCAGAGAGTCGTATGGACCAGTGCCATTAAAAGCCATTCATTGGATTTTGGATGGAGAATAATAGAAGAATCTCGATGGGTATCATATCCAAAGAAAAAGGTGCGAGCAAGCACACACAAAGAGCTACAAACTCAATTACAAACACTTAGACCAATCCAAGAGGACCAGCTTCTCTCCTACTGTTCCCTAACCAAAATTCTGCTTACCTCACTCATAGCATCACCCGCAAACATATACACTCATTACATAGGATTTCCTAACTCTCAGTACGTTCCCTCTTTTACCCCTCCTAACATAGGGTTTTACAATCCTCTCTCCCCCTCATGTTGTTTGATGTGTTATTTTTCATCAGAGAATACTTGCCACTTATTTGTTCAATGCTTCTATGCCTCATAGTATTGGATGATTATGATGGATGCTTTTGATTGGCCTTTGATTCTACCAAACAACATTTCTGGTATTCTTGATTCCGTTCTTGTAGGGCATCCTTTTCTTGGTGTGAAAAATATATTATGGTTAACTATTAACAAATCTTTCTTTTGGTATCTTTGGTACGAGCACAATGGAGGACTCTTCGGGGATATTTCATCAATTTTTTATGACCATTTTAGTTTAATTCTTTTACATGCTTTGTATTGGTGTAAAAATACACACTCTTTCAATAACTATAGTCTCTCTACTTTGATTGATAATTGGAGATCCTTATTGTAATTGTTTTTAGGTGTTGGTTTTTTCATACCAACCCTTATTTCATTCATCACTAAAATATGTTTCTATTTCAAAAAAACTTACGCTTTTACAATCAGCAACCTAACCTATTGGTTTCTGATCAAACAAAAAAGTAAGAAAAATCACAAAAATGATCTTTGATGTCATTCTTAAAAGGCTTATTAAATTCTGAAAATATTAAAAACGCTACTTTTTCTGTTTTCAAATGCTATATGTTAAATTTTCACAGGAAATTTTGATAAAATGAAAGAGCTTTAATCAATATATTAAAGTATTAATTCAAATTCAAATTTAAAAAGTATAAATGTTAAAATAATCTAGTTAACTGAAAATATAAAAATTAGGATAGTTAACGGGCAGGGGCGATTAGGATAGTTAGGATTATTAGCGATTGGCAAGCTCTTTTGAGATAGTTCTCGGGCAGGGGCGATCTCCTCCCCTTGGCCCTTAGGCTGTATTTTCCTTTTTTGTCTATAGATATCTCGTTATCGTTTCTTATCAAAAAAAAAAAAAAGATAGTTAACAATCTAAAGGAATTGAATGGAAATTTAAATCGAGTTGATTGAGAAAATTTCACGATCCAAGTATCTGACACTTTTGAAGAACCACAGGTATAGTGAAAAATGCAGTGTTATTGCAATTTGAAACTGTACGCATTCCTAAATTATAACTAGTCTCCATCAACAATTATATTTATCTAACTTACAATGTTTCCACAAACTCGTTTGTCACAGATTAGACAGATCCTTAGAACTTGAAGATATCCTTCAAGTGGATGATAGTTACGAACCTAAGTTATAGAGGGGTACTATATCAGTGCCATTGGGTGGTGGTACAGAATCCCAATAAATAGTTCTGAGCTAATCTACTTCACAGAATCGAACTAATGTGTCATAGGAAATGTGGATTGATTTATGCAAATAAACACGACGCGGGGTTCACTTAACGTTTGGCAAAGGGGAGGGGTGGGGAAGCAAGGTTCCAATTGGTAGGAATCTACAGAACTAACTCCCAAGCTAGCTTTGACAAATCTTCCATTCGAGAGACTCGAGTGTTCGTGCACATAACCAATAAGAAACGAAATGCAATCAACTAAAGTGGCATATGCTTAAGTACTGATGACTATAATCAGTAACTAGAACGCAAGTAGTTTCAGATAGAAATCAAAAACAAAAAGAACTCACTACAGCAAGCCTCGGTGCACGAACGCCAACGCGGTCCTTCTTCCGCACCTCGTCGAGCCCATCGCCTTCCACCAGGCTCCTCGAAATCCTCCCTGGAAAAAACTTCAGCGAGCTCCCAAACTTAATACGCTCCATAAGCCACCGCCCCTTCTCACTGCCAGGGCTAGACATCAAACTAATCGAGCTCTGCAACAACATAGACCCGGAAACAAATGCGAATACCGCAAAAACGACGACAAAGTAGAAAAGCGTTTGCCCTCTAGCCGGAAGCCACCATAGCAAGCCCTTCCGATTGATCCGGCTCTGGTGAGATCGGGAGCGAGAAGTTGCATGATCCAACGAGTCCTTGGCTCGCAAACGGAAGTGACTGGAATTCCGCTTGAGAGGAAAACGATCACGAATCGAGTGAATGCCGGGGACGGCATTTCCACTCCCATTGTCGTCGATCTCTGAAGATGAACTTCGTCTCATTCAGACGAATCTGTGCTCTGAAATTTTCTCCAGAACGTGATGGAAAATGGATTTGAAGGGATTGACGAGAAGAATTGGAGAAGGAAGGAAGAGGAATTGATGTGCAAAACTCAGATGTGAATTGCTCTCACTGCCATGGCTTCCATTTTAGAAGAAGACAAATGCAAAATTAAATGACAACAACTTTTCACATAGAAGAAAATATGCCAAGTCGGCCAATTTTACACAACTAGTTTAAAAAATTAAAAATCAAAAATTAAAAAAAAAAAAAATCTTATTTATTTCATTATTTTATTTATCGGTTAAAAATCACTTTTCATCCCTAAACTTTTATAAAAGTAATAATTTGGTTCTTTAACTTTGATTTGTAACGATTTAGTCTCTTGTACTTTCAATTTTGTAACAATTTAGTCCCTAAACTTTAATAAGTAACAATTTAGTTCCTATACTTTCAAATTTGTAACAGTTTAATCCTTGTCCCAAAAAAATTTATCAAAATTAAATGTCGATTTGTGTTATTTAATTATTAAACTTTGTAGCTTATTAACATATTGATTATTGGATCCCAAATTAGTTTATTAATCTATCTCAATAAGAAATTTCATAAAATCTTTACGTTTAGGAACTAAATTGTTAATTTGATGAAAGTTTAGGGACTAAAAGGGATTTTTAACTTTATTTCTTTTATTGGGTTTTGTTTTTCAAATGTAGTCTTTTTAAATTACTTTTCTTTTTTCTTTGTTATATATTCGGAAACTTGACTTTGTTCTTCAACGCGGTTTGAGACAAGCTGTGAAATCATTGGTAGATGCAGGTGGATATTTTTGGTATTTAATAAATGCCTTCTTTTTAATATATTTAAATTTTGCACGAGTTTCTAAATTTGTAAGATGATTATATTTGATTGTTTTTTTAACAACATGTGGAGTGGGAGATTTTAATCTCTGACCTCGAGATTGATGGTACCAATTTTATGTCAATTGATATGTGTTCTTGTTGGCATCGTTATATTTGAATTCCATTGTGTTTTTTTTACCAAAATGTTATAGGTTCAAATCTATGTCACACATGTTGTTCAATTGAAAAATAAATAGTTATATTTTGATAATTCAAATGTTAATTTTTATTATTTAATGATTTGGACTTGGTAAAGAAAAATAATTTTGATGGGTATTTCATGATAATAACTAAATCATTACAAATTTTAAAATACGACAATTAAATTGTTACATAGGCTAATTGTTACAAAACAAAGTTAAATGATTAGACTCTCTCTTTTAGAACGAAAAACAAATAAAATAAATAAATAAATAAAAATAGAGGCCATGAGTAATTTTCTAACCCTTTTTTTATATCAAAATAATTTAAGGGTTAAAAATCACTTTTGGTCCCTAAACTTTCGTGAAAGTAACAATTTAGTCCTCGAACTTTGATTTGTAATGATTTAGTCCCTGTACTTTTAATTTTGTAACGATTTAGTCTCTGTACTTTCAATTTTGTAACAATTTAGTCCCTGAACTTTAATAATTAACAATTTAGTCCATGTACTTTCAATTTTGTAACAATTTAGTCCATATCGTGGAAAATTAAGGTAAATATTTAATGAAATATCTTACCTAGATATATATATATATATATATATTTTTTTTTTCAGAAGATCTTACCTAGATAGATTAATAAACTAATTTGGTACCCAATGTGTTTATAAGCTACAAATTTCAATCATTAAGTATTAGAAATCGACATTAATTTTGATCAAATTGTTTAATTGTTATAAATTTGAAAGTCTAGGGACTAAATTGTTACAAATTTGAAAGTATAGGGACTAAATTGTTACTTATTAAAGTTCAGTGACTAAATTGTTACAAAATTGAGAGTATAGGGACTAGCTCATTACAAATCAAAGTTTATAGACCAAATTGTTACTTTCACGAAGGTTTATGAACCAAAAGTGATTTGGCATGTTTTGGAGTGATTTCAATGGTTAAAATCACTATTTGTTGTATTCAAAATCACTCCGAAACATGTCTTTAATAATTCAAAATCAATTTTGATGATATGAAAATCACGTTTAAGAGTGTAAAATCAAACATTAAATTGATTTTGAATAATTAAAGGTATGTTTCATAATGATTTCGAACGTGATAAAAGTGATTTTAGCCATTTGAAAATCACTCTCAAACATGCACGGAGATCATAAGTGATTTTACCTATTTTTTGCTGGTATAAGAAATGCACTCAGTTGTGACTTTGAAATTTTGATATTTTGATTAGTAGGAAGGAATACTAATATGTTGACCACAAGTTTGGCTCATGAACAACAAACTTGCTTGTTAACAAATCTCAACCTATGTATTTAATGTTGGGCATGGAAATTATAGAAAGCAATTAGGGGTAAGATAATCAACACACACCATCATAAGCATAACTCAATTGACATGAAACTTCATTATCAATCAAGAAATCAGAGATTTGAATCTCTCGTCCTAAAAAAAACAAACACATCTACTTAAAGCAACAATTTTTCCTATGACCCTTAGTGACCACTAGGACCAACTCATGGGGCTGTCCTTTACATATTTCTCAATCGCACAACATTTTGATTAAAAAGAAACACAATTATAATATTCTTTTTTTGTTTTTAAGCTTAAAAAAGGCTCCTAAACTTGCAAGTTGTACCAATTTTAATCCTAAAATATCAATATCTTCGAGTTGCACAATAAACTTAGATAATGAGTGTTGCAATATTGAATTTCAACTCCAACAAATGTTGGAAATTTTACTATCTTTAAAGATTTGTTAATATATATTCTCACAATTATGAACTATAGTACTAAATTGATAAGATGTCAAACAAAGACCACATTGGAGCTTTTTTCTTTTTGTTAAAACTTGTGAATTTTGGCAAAGTTATTTAATGGTTAATTCATGTATCGATCAAACTTAGATTTTGCGCAAAAGTTGATATTAGTGAATTTACAAATATTTTTACATCTTGTTGGTTAAAATTAGTGGGTGAATTGACATAAATTAAATATAAGGTGTAAATTACAACATTTAACTAAGTATAAGATCTGATTTGATGAAATTCAAAGCTGATTAAATTACAAATTTGGCCCCTACGGTTGGGAGAAAGTTAAAATTTAATCCCTGTGACTTTAAAATTAGAATTTTGTTACTATAGTTTAATATAATCTCATTAAATAATTTCTACCGCATACTCAATTCGTTAGAATTACATTTGCTGTACTATTCTGTTAGTGACTTTTAACAACCACATACTGAATTTGTTATTAACTTTTAATGGTCTGAATTATTTAATGAGGTTTCATCAAACCATAGAGACAAAAATTATAATTTTAAAATCATAAGAACTAAGGTACCTTGATAGCCATTTGGTTTTTTGGTTTTTGAAAATTAGGCTTGTTTTCTTTAAATTTTCTCACTATGATTTTCATTTTTGTTAAATACATACTTGAATTCCTAACTAAATTCTAAAAACAAAAACAAGTTTTTGAAAACTATTTTTTTTAGTTTTCAAAAAGTTTTTGAAAACGTGGGAAGAAGGTAGGTGAAAAGCCAAAAAAAACTTAGAATTGAGAGTGGTGTTTATAAGCTTAAAAACCAAAAACTAAAAACGGGACCTAAATTCTAAAATTTTCCAAAATTATAGGACAAAATTTGTAATTGACAGCA
This sequence comes from Luffa aegyptiaca, assembly GCA_017139565.1. NCBI lineage: Eukaryota > Viridiplantae > Streptophyta > Magnoliopsida > Cucurbitales > Cucurbitaceae > Luffa > Luffa aegyptiaca. The sequence continues at coordinate 6,030,710 of CM029403.1, read as the reverse complement.
AAATTTATGGGTAAAAATTGAATTAAAAAATTGAGCTCGAGATACACAAGGCCTTGGGCCAACACCAAGCGGCCCATTAAAGTGGGACGGCCCAGTCCATAAAAAATCAATAACAATGAGACATAAATTTCAACAAAATTACATCCATCTCCCACGCTCGCCATTTCCCATCCCCCACTGGCCATTTGTGTTGGAAGTTTGCAGAATGTCACACTGGCTCGCTCCCTGTGACTCGTCAGTAGGGTTTTAGACCTCTTTATCTTCCATTCTCCTTCTACCGTTTCATTTCGCGCTCTCTCTCAGACTGCTGGTAAAGTTCTCTCAGCTTTTGCACTTTTGTCTTACTTTTACACTGCAATTCTGATATATTTGGCTCCCTCCCCTTCAATGGCGATCAGTTTTTTTTTTATCTATAAGTGTATCAATTCCTCTCATGGGCGCTACAGTTTCATGCAGTGTTGGATTTTCGCCTCTGGGTTTGTTTTCTTTTAGTTGTTTTGTTATCTGGGTTGCTCTTGAACGGGCTTATTTCTCCATGTTTATTGTAGCCTCTGCTTATTGGAAATTTTCCGGGACGTGAGCCGTTAACGTGTATTTGGGTTTGTTTATCGTGGTTGGTGATGTGGTGTTACGACTGTACCCTGGTTCTGGTCATAATTTTGCATTTTGTTTGAGATTTTAACGGTGTGTTTCGATTATATTGGAATTTCATATGGTTATTGTGGAACGGACAATGTGCATTTGTAGACATGGTACTACAGTTTGTTGGCCATTGGAACAATGGTTCTTGAACTCTTCTTTAGTTCAGGGTTGCAATCTTGGTTAGTTTTGTTTGTCTGCAAGTGCATGTATGCGGGCGCGTTGCACTTAGTTTTCAACTTAACGTTGATTTTGTAGAGTTTTGTTCATTTATCATTTTTGTTCTTTCCAGTTGAGTTGTTTAAGCTTTCATTTAGTAAAATGGTAGTGGTGCGAGCCAACATGGGTTGGCCCAATGGTCATTGAATTGCTGAAAAAGTAAAGGGACTTGGTTGGTATGAGTTCAACCCCATGGTGGTGAACTACCTAGACCTACAAGTTTTCTTGACAACCAAATATAGTAGGGTTAGGCAGTTCACAGTTACTCCTCTGTTTCAATATGAACGGTTAGAAATTTGCTGCAAGCAGCAATTTATTCATTTTGCTTTATGATCATGAACTAATTGGTAGCTCAAGAAGTGGATAATTGGACATGCTATATCAGAAGGCATGACTGTGATCAGTACTAAACTTAGCTTCCAGCATATATATGTGGTATCAGACTTTTTAAACTTCAGAGTTGAGCAATATTAAGCTATCACTCCACACGTTGCAGGTTGTTCATAATAATTTGTAAGTTGGTCTAAAGGGAAGTCAGCCTGTTTCTGTATAATCTGTTAAATAATCTTGTTAATCCGTTTGTGAAATTCAAGTGGCTCTCATCTCATCCAATTCATTCTGGAACACAAACTTATATGGACGGAATCATCTTATTACTGTTCTGTTATCTTGTAGGTTTGTACTCTAAGAAGGGTTGAACTTTGTGGATTTCATGCATGCTATAAAGGGTGGGTGTACAGGGCGTCCTCTTGCCCTAGCCAAGCACAATGAGTCTGAAGGGAGGAAGACCAGAATTCGGCGGTCAAAGGAGGAAAGGAAGGCAATGGTTGAAGTCTTCATAAAAAAGTAACCACACAATGAGTTTCATTCATATTTTTGCTTCTACTGATCTTCTAAAGAATGCACAAATAGTTTAGATTGTTGAAATTAGTAATTGTCCCTGCATGATGACATTTCACCTACAATTATATTGAATTCCCAAGTGCACAATATCATGCTCGAGAACACCTTGTTCTGCTATATGACGTGTTCACTCCATGATTTATCTGAGCTTGAACTGTTTAAACATGGATCATTGTAGTTTCGCACTCGTTCTTGGAGCTGTGTATGACACTGTTTTCTTTCAATTTTTTCTCAATGAAAGTTGGTTTGTTTATAAAAAATGATACTGTTTTCTTGTTGATCTTTTGTTTAAGCTTTTGAATAACAAGCATCTAGAAACTGTTAGGTCGATAAATTCTCTTGCAGCTTGATAGTCATGGTTATTCTTATCCAAAAAATGGTCATGGTTATTTCCCTTAGTATGAATTGGAATGAAAACATACTCCAATTAGTTGAGATTTTGTGAAATAGGGGAATAGTTATTGAAGTTTTAGCTTCCAGAGGAGGTAGGGAAAAAGAAAAGCTTCCAAAAATCACGATGAATAGCATTTTGTTTATTGCACATATATTGGATGAGCGTTTTTGTTTTTGAATAAGAAACAATGGATGGGCATTTTTATTGGGCCATTTAAATTCTAAAAAGTATGAAGAAGATTTGTTATTTATTATTAATTTTTTAAGTTCTCAGGATAGAACCATTGAAAATCGAGATCCTTGTGAAACAATATTGTATATGAGCAAAATAGTATGGATGGTGGGCTTATTTAAGGAGTGCAGCGTTCTAACCTTACAAAACAAATTTCATGTTAGTTAGTTGCAAGTAAGTTTTTCGTTTTCTCCATTTATTTCTTGATGATAAATCTCTAAAACCATAGAAACCAGTAACCCATGAAACCTTGCAAGATTAACTTCGTTGACTGCTATCTACATACTAATAAAGATAAAATAAAGAGGTTATTAACCTAACAGGATACATAGTATCTAATAGCATAATTTAATTAATAACATAAAATAGGATTGTAGCCTTCCTTCTCCTTTAATTGACCTGTCCTAAAGGGGGAGATATTTGAGGACGATTTTGATATTATGTGACTTGATGTTGAGCCTTTTGATTTTATAACGCACCTACTCCTTTGTTATCTTTCTTAAAATCTTAGTATTGAAGCCTTAAAAAATGTAAGAGCTCTTTTGGGCAACATGGAGGGCTGTAGTTCTTCTTTGCTCCAGAACTGGTATTCTTTGTGAAAAAACTAGCCAGATTACCAATTTGCATGGCATTATATCTAAATAGAAATAATAAAATTATTCAAGCGAGTTTAGACTTCTATGGTTGAACTTTAGAGGAACTCAAACTTCCCAAAACAATCCTCCCTTTAGGGAGAGAGGCAAGGTGTTGTGGCAGGGTTTTTTTTTTTTTTTTTTTTTTTTTTCCTTACCAAAACAAATTGTATGTATAAGTAAATTTTCACTCCCATTACGATAGGAAACTTATTTAACTCCTAATGGCTAAATCTAGATACAGATGTAATTTATTTAATTAGTAAAAATATCTAAGATCATAACATCTTGGTTGCAGGCATCAGGAATCAAATAATGGGAGTTTCCCCTCACTCAACCTTACTCACAAGGAAGTTGGTGGATCTTTCTATACGGTGCGGGAGATTGTACGTGATATAATCCAAGAAAATAGAGTCCTTGGTCCAGGAAAGTTGTCACTAGAAGAGCACACCACTGATCATTTACTTGAAGAGAATCCACTCCACTCAATTGCTATTGAACCTCAATCTCCTTTAACATTATCATCAAAGGAAGTTGATTTTCCAGTCAACTATGACCAATGTATAAATGAAGAACCCATCTTCGTTTCAGACGAACAATGCACTTCAACAAATATTGAGGGATCACAGAATGGGCCAATAATTAATGGCAGCCTGGTCGATGTGAGTGACAAGGATTCTGAAGAATTTATCAAGACAGAGTTGCTAGTAAATGAACATAAGAAAGTAGAGGAAGTGGTGAAAGAGGAATTGGGAATGCCAATTAATCATGTAACTCCTTTGGCAGCAGATGTCGTGGTAGAGACATTCCCATTGGATTCAATTTCTTGGGCTGTTAAAAGTTCAGATGTAAGATCTGAGACATTGATTTCAACTAGTGCCTCGGAAAAGCAAGTTAGTCGAACCATTGAGTTAGAATCAGATGTTGGCTTGTTTAACGTTGAAGGTAATGATCCCACAAAAGCTTCTGGTTGTGTAGTCGAGAAAGCAGAGGAAAACTTTGCAAGTCAATTATCAGAAACAAAGTCTGATTTGGTGAAGGCAGCTCAAATTGTTGAAACCTCTAATGGATCTACTGTGAAAAAAGGTAGCATATATGAAGTTGAGGGTCCTGGGTTGGAAGTTTGCACTGATACTCCAACATCTGTGGCCATTGAACAAGGCCAGAAATCTAATGAAATGAAGGTCAGTGCTCCTTTTTTCATGGCTAAGCACAGAATGGTTTTAAAGTTTCTTTTATCTATCATCTTATAAATTTCTGGGGCATAGGTGTAACTTATTAAAGTTGACTTTTAGATTATGACAAAATATCGTGGGGACAAAAGAAATTTTACTTGAATAGTTTCTGGGCCAGTTGAAACTTTTGAGTGAGGAAAAAGAAAAGAGAATTCCTTTCATCTAAAACTTTATGAATGACGTTTGAATGTTCATCTTGTTTCCATGTTTTTGAAATACCTACTTTTTTGTTTGAAAAAAAAGAAATAAATTGACAAAGTAAACAATATGTACCATCTAACCAGAGATAACCTCCAAACCCATCCCCATGAAAAAAAGAGAGAAAAAAGAAAAAGAAAAGAAGGAAATGTTATGTCGAAGTTGTTTATTTGAACGATTTGCCACTCTGTGTTTGTAACTTGAAACTTTTGAAAGTGTAATTTTGCATTTGGACCATTATTGATGCTCTTTTACAGGCTCCAAATACTTCTCCTAGTGGTACCGAGAATCTCAACAAGACATTCAGCAATGGCATCGATCAGGCCTCAAAAATCAAAGAGGAGACAAAGATTGAAAATAAAGTAGATGCTGAACAGACTGGTGGCTCCCAGAAAGAAAGCATTCCAACACTAAATAGAATTAATCTGTAAGAATATATAGTCTCCCCCACCCCCCCTCAGTTTACTTTATGATCCAAATTAATCAATCATTTTACATGGTCATCAAACACTTTAACCACATATTCATCTTCCACATTTTCCTTTTCAGCGAATCCTGGGAAGGGATGTCTAAAAACTCTTCGAAACCCGAAAACAACCCCCTTTTGGAAATGCTCAAGGCATTCATTGCTGCCTTCGCGAAGTTTTGGTCCGAGTAAGTTCTATGATTGTCCAGTAGACGAATAGAGAGTAGTTATTTTCCTGCCGCAGAACCTGTCTGTCTTTGTACAAAGCTGCAGTCTGGTACCCTGTTTTCTCCAGTCGGTCCCATCGCCGATATTTATGAAGAGGAAACCGGACGTGGGTTGGCATTTCTGTACTCTGCAGTGTGAAAGAAAGTTTAGGAGTAGCATTTCCACAAGGTAAGCAAAATCTTTTAGGGATTATTTTTATTTTTATTTTTTTACTGTAATCATGAGATGAGATATGTCCCACCTCTATGATTTTCTTCCAGAAATGAAGGTTTTCGATTATTTTTTAGATACCATATGATAAAAAAAAGAAGGGTCAAAATAGAAGAAAAAGTTGCAGTAACGTGAGAAGGAGCCTTTGTGTTAAGATGTTTGTGTGTTAGGAGGAGGACAGGGAAACAAGAGAGAAAGGCATATACAGATTGGAGTTTTAATAGGCATCTTCTTTGCCCTTTTTGCTCTGACCCGACATCTTATATCATATGGATCATGTAGTCACATGATTTTCTGGATGCCCAATTTTCTAATAGTACTCTTGCAGCCTTTTTTAAAATATATTCCAAATAATTCACCTTTCTTCTTTTTTTTTTTTTTTTTTTTTTTCTTTTGTACAAGTCAATTTTATCTCTTGTTTTTAATTCAATTTCAGAAGGCTTGCACTTGTTTGATGAGGAGTTTGTACAGAATTAATCTTGTGAAAACTACTTTTATCTAAGTTTTCTTTATTTAGTTTTTGAACTTTTTTTAGAATGGTGTTTTTCGTAAACAACATAGTCTAACGAAAAGGGAAATGTTACCAAACGAACTCTTTGACAGAAACGATTTGTGAAGTCTAATGCTAAAAATATAACTCAAATGTATTTCTATATATGTTCTTTTTTCTTTCTCCAAACATCAAATCTTGGGTTTATGACCGACGTTATTTCTGGTCCATAGAAATAAGAGCAATTGTTTAAGACGTGTACTTTCAACTAAGAGGTTAGAAGTTTAAATCTCACCCCCTGAAACTTAAAAAGATTTTCTTTTCAAGATAGGTTTTTCTAGGATGTCATATGTTCATTTTTTAAAAGATAAAATTAGGACTAGTATATAAAAATAGTCAAATGAAGCACACGTGCGAAAAAAGTATAATGAATGAATACGAACAAATTCAATGAGTGACGTTTTCTTTTTATATATATATTAAAGATGAAATAGACCCAACTATGACAATTTTTTGGGTTCACACGGTCAATTTTCAGTCTTTTTCACATTAGGCAATAACCACAACAGATTTTGAAAGAAACCAATTATCATTCCTATTTAATTAGTAAGATAAACTTTTAATAAATCAACACAAAAAAAAAAAAAAAGAAAAAGGACAAATTTTCAAATCAACAAATATGGAGTCAATTACACAAACTCCTCTCATAATTGACTTGCTTTTTCTTAAACAAAATTTAAAAAAAAAGAAGATAAAATTATATATTAATTTAACATACCTTGTAATAAACTCTTCTATCTCCCTTTCCAATTCTAGTATGCTGCAATAAAAAGAGAATATTGATTTTTGCAAAAAACAAAAAAAAAGAGAATATTGAAAATGATTACATGGAATTCGAGGAAATTAATAATTAAAATTAATTTTTTTTTTTTAAAAAAAAAAACTGCAATGTGCAGACAATTTGTAATTTTCAAGCAACCTTCGTATTAGGAAAATGAATTTATTCAAAATTCTTAGACCCGGAATGTTGTTTTGTCTGCATTTTTAATTTATAAGATTAAATAATTAATATCATTACCGTGGGTTGCCAACTTTTTCCATACAGCCACGTTAGAAACATGCCACGTGTCAATAATCTTTTTTAAAAAATGTCCTAAATTAGGGGTTAAAAGTTATAATGTATACCACATGTCACTTAATAGTTAATACACATATTTCTTATATCGATAAATATTTTTTAAAACAAAAAATGAAGTACATATTTTTTGCAGAGTTTTTTAATTTATTATTATTAATTTTCAAATGAAATCACATGGTATTATAATGATATCCACAAAGATATTTCCATTTATTTAAAATGAGAAAAAAGTTTTCATTTTTTTTTAAATTTCTATTTTGGTTGAATGTTAGTTCAATTTCATAAAATTGAATTATTTTGTGTTTTCTTCTTGAAAAAAAATCATTAAATGTTGTTACTCTGGTAGTGGACAAGACAATTTATGACCGTGTTAGTTTTTTATGATTGAGTTGAACATTTGTTTTTCATAGAGCTAGTACTTTTGTATTGAGTCTAGTCGTTTTTTAGTCGTTTGATTTTGTAGTTGTTTTATTGACTAATTTGACATGTTGTTTTATTGTTGGATTTTTATGGTTAAATTAAATTAATTGTTGGCTTACTAGTTAAATGTGAGGCAATTTATTATTTAATATTAGAAATTTTATATTAATGCACTTTGAAGATGAGAAACCTTGAGAAAAAACCAAAACACAATGGAAAAAAAGGGTCATTCTCCCATCAAAATTAATATCATATTATGATTTTTCAAATTTATTAAAGTTTATAAATGAACTGGATAAGCCAAAGAATAGCTCAACTGGCAAAAAGATGTACTGATAACCACGAGATCTGTGATTCGAATCCCCCACCTCCATATTGTCAAAATAATAATAATAATAATAATAATAATAATAAATGAATTGGATAAGATTTAAAATTAAAATTTACCCCCCTCTACTAATCACTTAGATTAAAAAAAAAAGGAAAATAAATAGGCTTTTTCCCTAAAAGATAGTATTGGCTCAGCCATTCATAAAGATTTCAAACAAAAAATTATATCCAATTGCAATTGTCCCAAGAAAAAGCTAATTTACCTTTTTACCCTTTGCAGATATAAAAAATAAAAATAAATTATATTAATCCGGTTTAGATGCCATTTAATATACACTTAATGAAGGCCAATGATTGACGGTGAAACCAAGAGAGAGAGAGAAATAATATTAATTTGAAAAAAAAAAAAAAACTGTTTAATTAAATAGAAACTTATAAATAATTAAATAAATAAATAAAAGAGATAGGAAAAAAACAGTTTCACGTGGGGAGATTCATTTAGGTAATGTGTTTGGTTTGTGATTTGGTAAACCCAATCCATCAATGAACTCATTTCTCAAATTCCTTCTTTTTTATTTTTAATTTTCTACAATTTTAACTTTCAAATTTTCATCTAATAAATTATCGAAAGACCCTAAAAAAAAAATTATTTAATAAGTTCTTGAAAATTTAATTTTGTGTATGATAAATTTATGATTTTTAAAAACTCATAGACATATTAGACACAAAATTGAAATGTATATTAAATGCAAAATAAAATTCAGTTTCTAATTTTCCATGAATTTTAAAAATATTGAATAGGTCATAAACCAATTAAACACAAGATAAAAACTCAGGGAAATTTATTAGGCATTTTTAAACTTTAGAAATCTATTAAACACAAAACTAAAAGCGTATGCCTTGTTTGATAACCATTTGGTTTTTTGTTTTTGGTTTTTGAAAAATATGCTTGTTTTCTCCTAAATTCCCTACCATAACTTTCATCCTTGTTAAGGATTCATTTGAATTCTTAGCCAAATTCTAAAAACAAAAACAAGTTTTAGAAAACTATTTTTTTTGTTTTTAAAATTAGACTTGGTTTTTGAAAACAAGGAAGAAAATTAATACTGAAACAAAGAAACTTATAGGTGGAAAAGGTGTGTTTAAGCATAATTTTCAAAAACCAAATAGTTATCAAACGGGGTCGTAGAAACTTGCTATATATTTTTTTATATATTTATGAACTTATTAGAACACAACTTTGAAAGTTTTTCGGACTTATTAGAAGAACATGAGGATCTATTTTAAAACTAATTAACAATGACAAAAGTAACTCATGTATCTTATAAATTGTGAAGTTCTCATTCATCTTTTCAATGTAGAATCTTCTAGTGGACTATATGTATAAATTTTCATTTACTTAAATATGTTTAGAGACAAACCAAGAAAAAAAAAAAGTTAGAGAGATTAGACTAAGTAAAAAGAAAATGAAAAAAAAAACAAAATAAAAAAAGAAAAAAAGTAGGGTTAGCAAAAGCTCAAGTTGGTGGGTATCCAATGCCGTCGTCGGTGCGGTGACATCACGCGCTTTCTTCTTTATGCCACCTTTCTCTTCTTTCTCACCCTCTTGTTTTGAAGCACATTGCATGTCACCTACTACCTTTTTCTTTTAATAATTTTCTTTTTAGGGACGAATCCGCTTTTCGATCACTCGTCTAAAGTTTTAGTTTCATCAAATTGATTTCTCGTTCGTTTAAAAATTTGCAACTACATGTCAATGTCGTTCCCGTAGTTACGTAAAATTATTTGTGAATCATGCTTTTCTAAAAAATAAAAATAAAATGACACGTTGTAGATGTGGGGATGGAAATCTGAATCTTTGATCAATAAAGAATGTTAATTACTCTTGCGGTAGAATTATACTCAACTTATTTATATAGGCATGTTTCGAGAAAAAAAAATTTATAATTTTAGTTTCTATTTCTTATATCCACATCGTTCCAGCTTCATGGAATAATTTCTCGTGCTTAGGGTTGAAGTAAGAAACTTTAGGCCCTGTTTGATAACCATTTGGTTTTTGAAAATTATACTTGTTTTCTTTCAATTTCCTTACCATGATTTTCATTTTTTTTAAGTAGACATTTGTGTTCTTAGCCAAATTTCAAAAACAAAAACAAATTTTTGAAAACTATTTTTTTTTTCCAATTTTTGACTTGGTTTTTGAAAACATGGGAAGACTATATATAATAAAACAGAGAAAGTTGTGGGTGAAAGTAGTGTTTATAAGCTTAATTTTCAAAAACAAAAAACAAAAAACGAAATGGTTATCAAACGAGCCTTAATTAATAGGGATGGTCAAATATTTATATTATAATTAAATTTAATATCTATATAAATGTTTCAATTCTGGTCAATTCGAGCATAGTTTAATGGATAAAACACCCATTAAAATTGAGGGTTTGATTTTTCACTACGGTAAGTAATGAGCCAAAGCGAGTATAACTCAGCGGTAATTGACATGTATCCTCGACCATGAAGTCAGATGTTTGAATCCCCCACCCCCAAATGTTGATGTACTAAAAAAAAAAGGTAATGAGCTAAAAGTCTTTCAAGGATGAAAATTTAGGAAACAAATTAGATAGAAACCTTTGATTTTTTTTTTAAATGAACTTTATTTCCTTCTTTGCTCTCTACCTGGTGTGTTGGCCTTTTCTTTAATTAGGTTTTTGCCTTTTTTTTTTTTTTTTTTTTTGCTAATCAAATTGATTGGTGTCTTTTGGCTTCACTTGAAATTCTTCATTTTAAATACTTTGTTTTTTGTTAGAATTTGGATGATTTATTGGCCAATGTCCAATTGCCAGTTTGTTTAATTAATTGTTTTACTTCATTTTGAAAAGATGGTTAGCCTTATTATTCAATATTTAGACAAATTTAGAGACCAAATAGTTCAATATTGAAATTAAAAATGACTTGTTGAATTAAATATAATAAAGAAAAATACATTTTTTTTTAAAAAAACAAGTGCACCTGCAAAATAGAGATATTTGAATTTTTTTAGTGGAAATTTTAAATTCAACTAGGATTTTATCAATTGAGTTTGGTGTGTAAAATATTTAAATATATAAATAATGTGCATGTTTACCAAATATATATTTTTCTTGTTCGAAAAAAAGTGTATCCCTACACCGTACTATCATGGTATATTTTTTAAAATGAGGTTCTCGATATATAGTAATTTTGAAATAATGTAAAATGAAGTGTTTGTCTCATATAATAATTTTTATATAGATCTAGAAACTTTTAAGTTATTTAATTAAAATTAGATGATCAACTTTATACTTTTGATTTGAATATGTTCTTGTGATAAATCGAAGATTTTGTCTCTTTAATTAAAATAATTTTTTTAAACTATAGTGTTTGATTTTGATTTTGATTTTTTTTTTTTTTTTGAATTGAAGTCAAATGAGCTCAATTCATTGTTTGGTAGGTTGGTAGGTTTGAATTGCAAGTCATCCTTCAAATATATACGTTTTATTATTATTTTTTTTTCCTCAAAGGTTTAGAAAAATTACCAGAAAAGAAAAAAAAAAAGTAAAAAGAAAAAGGTTCTCACTAACCGGAAAAGGTCAATGAAAAATTTAGAAAGAAACTAAGGTGCAAGGAATGCCATAAACTAACAAGTGACAATAGGTTAAAAGTATTTTTAGAAATTCTAAAAATAACTTAGAAGTAAATCTTAATTAGTATTATATTTCTTTCAATTAAAGTAAGCATTTCACTTAAAAGTACGGCTGTGAAAAGTTAATACTAAATTTGGGTTTCTTTTACAAGTCCTTTGAGTTTTTTTTTTTTTTTTTTTTTTTTTTTTTTTTTTTTTTTTTTTTTTTTTTTTTTAAGTTCAATAATGACATGTCAAGGAATCGAACCATCGACCTTTGGATCAGTGATTGGTGTGTCTAATCCATTTAGTTATATGCTCGGATTGACAAATTTAAAATAGTGTTTATAGTTTAGTTAAAAATATTTTTCATTGTTCTATAAGTTATGTCAAATTGTCAAAGAGCTCAGTGGTAATTGACATGTACTCACTACTAAGAAGTTAGAGGTTCGAATCCCCCACTCCAAATGTTGTTGAACTAAAAAAAAAAATGTGAAATTTAATTAAAATTTTGTATGGTTATTTTCTTAATGTATGATAATTGGTACTTTGATCTAATGACTCATCAAAGTTATTTTCCCTATATTTACAAGCATGTTATTTTTCAAGACAAAAGAATTTAATTTTATTTTTTTTTAAATTAAAAAAAGAAAAAAGAAAAAAAGAAAAAAGAGTCCCTCACTTTTCAACATATTGTTGTTTTAGAAAATAGAAATACAAAATTTCAAATCTACACCCAAACAGTCTTTACTTTATTTTTTCTGTAAGTTTTGAAAATTCAGCTGAGTTTTAAAAACATTTTTAAAGCAAATAAAAGAAGTCTTTTTTTTTTTAAAAAAAAAAAAAATAATTGAATTGAAAATTTAAAACAAAAATAGTTATAAAATTGGCTCTATCTTATTTCCAAGGGATAAAATCAAAGTATCCTTGTGATCACCTTCCACGCCTAAGAAGTCCTTTTAGTCATTTTCAATATTTAAGCATATATATATATGGGGCAAAAAAATTATGGTACAACTCTAATTATTTAAAAGAATCTATAAAAAAAAAAAAAAAAACAAATAATTCACAAGAATTATGATATCATTGAAGATTTTTTTTTTTTTTTAAAAAAATAATCAACACGACAGCAAGTTTAATTTAATGTTATTTACCTATAAATTGTATTACTGATTCTACTTTGGAAAAGACGTGTTCATCATACCTAATAAATCACATTTCTCTTATCTACGAAAAAAAAAAAGAATGAAAAAAAAAAAAACGATAATTTCTGTTATCTTTAGATTTTAATATGTGAGAGGGTTAAATAAGATGCATTTATTTATTGAGTTTAATTACTAACCGATTATTCCTTTTTTTTAATTTCGTTGCAAATAATTTTTCAGTAATTTTTTTTTTAATTCAATACTACGTGGTCGAGAAAATTTGAATCCCTTGACTAGAATTATAATGTCAGTTGAACTGTACTCATTTTCTTTTTTTATTTTTTATATAGATGTTTATTTATCTGTCTACATTTGCTTGTTTTTTGGCTTATAGGAGTTATGATATTGTATTAATTTGTTTTAGATGATATTCTTAACGAACTTTGTTATAAATTATATCGATTTGTTTTTTTCTCAACAATAATGCATTGAAACAAGTTAGATAACGAGCCAACGTAGACATAACTCAACTGACATAAAACTTGTATTAACTAGGTTTGTGGTTAATTCCCCCCACCTCCAGAAAGTATTAAGCTTATCCAAGTTTATAGCAACTTACAAAAGAAAACGTATAAATAAAGTTGTGTGAAATTACAAAATTAAAAAAGAAAAAGATTTTTTTTTTTACTTGACAAGGAAAAGAAAAAGAAATGGGTATAAATAGAAAGATTTTTAGATGCAATAAATCAAAACGCTATTTTTCAAAACTTGAAAAAGAAAAATAAAATTTTTACAAATACATTTTAGCTAATTAACCTTTTCCCAAAGCATAATGGCCTACGTTAAAGTTAGTAACTTTTTTGAGATCCCAAAAGTAACCTCACCCCCAAAAATAAATAAATAAAAAAAGAAATTAAAAAAAAAAAAAAGGAATATTTGATGGTTTTAAATCGGTCTCAAGAAACGTGAAATCTCACCAAACAAGGCACAAAAAACCCTTCCCCGACCGACACGGCTCACGCGCCTAAGAAGAGGCGCGTGAGGGTGACAACCCTCGATGTGGTCCGGCGAAAGCTTTTGGCTTTTGGGCTGCCCGTGCCCGTGCCCATGACCGCTGCCCGTTCTTTGTACTGTAACGTAAAATTTAAGTTCCACTTGTCAACCTCTTGAAAAGAATTTTAGGAAAATAAAATAGAAAAATAAAATAAAATAAAATGCATGATGATTCCCACCGTCTGATGTTTAGGGTTTCTGCTTCGTCCAGCTCATCATTCTGTGACACGTGGCGTGATCCGACTTGTCCTTGAGCCATCGTATGTAACCAATAATTGTTTTCTTTCGTGTTACTGTTCATTTTTCTGAATTTCATGCGGCTTTTTCTTTGGATTGTTGGATGAGAAAGATGTGACCCTACAAGTTTTGTCTCAACTTTAATTTAAACCCACTCTCCTTTTTTGGATCAAAATATGCTTTTAATCTCAAACCCTTTTTCTTTCTTTTTTCTTTTTTTAAAGTTCAGAGATTATCGATCTAATTTTAATGAGTTTTGAATTTAGTATTTACAATCGAAATTTGAGTCTAGAGATTTTTTTTTTTAAACAAAAAAAAATCAATGAGAGATAATGTGTTTAGAATTAAATTGTTGATGTGAACATAAATATCGTGGTCTCAATTTTATGAAAATTTTGTTATAGACAAATATTTTTGAAAAAAAATACTTGAAATAAAAAAAAAATAAAACAAGTGTTTAGATTAATAAATAAATATTTTCACATTTTAAAAATAAGTTAAAATACTTATTACTAATATTATCTATATATTAGTTATATTTTGTTACCGTTTTCTTCATATTTTATCGATTTATTTACGGTATAATGAAAATGTTGATTCACCCCTCACGTCGATATCGAACTCATGGACATATGGAAATTTCGATGGGAATATTGACATGTAAACGAAAATTTAGTACATTCTTTTATTGTTAGTTAACCTCTATTTTATTCCAAAAAATAATAATAATAATAATAATAATAAAAAAGAAAACTTACATATAATGGTTTATGATGAGAAAATTTTAGTATAAAATATATTTTTTTCGACCACAAACCTCTTGATCATTGGTACATTTTTTTTTTTTTTTTGAGATGGTACAAGTCAGTTGAGCTATGTTGTTGCTTGGACATTATTTGCGAACTTTAGAAAATATTTAAAACATATTCAATGGTCAAAGGAAAAAAAAAATTGGCAATTGGAAGGAACTATTGGTAGAAATTTTTGAAGAAATTGAGTCATGTTATTATTATTTTTGTGAAAGATTAAGCTTTAGTATGTGTTCTCCATATCCATTGCATGGAGAGCCAGGTAGGACTAGAATAATGACCAGCTATGAATTCTTTAAAATTTGGAGGATTAATATAAAAATATATATATAATTTTAAGGACCAAAGTAAAAATTAAGGGAAATTTTAAGAACGAAAGTTGTATTTTTTTTAAATTTTTTTTTAAATTTTCATATTTTTAACAATGGATCAAAACAAGCTAGTGAATGTGTAATCATTTCATAAAAATTTGTTTCTATTAGTTTGTTTTCCAAAAATGACTTCTTTTTTTTTTTTTATTAATTGATTTTTTTTTATTTATTTATGAAACTCACAAACTCACGAACTATGATTTTTCCTAATGACAGTTCTAAAAAGTCGTTTTAAGAAACTAATATGCCAAACAATCTCTTGATTACCAAAATCATTGCTCGAAACAAACTCTCCAAGCTTAGTCGGGAAAAAAAAATCAAACGATGATTGTTTCATAAATTTGTAACGGATACAGATAGGACGTCTTGATTACTAAAATCATTGCTCTAGACAAACCAATCTCCAAGCTCAATTGAGAAAAAAAAAACAAATAACGACGATATAAAACGACGATAATTGTTACATAAATTATAACGGCTACCGATATAAGATCTACCTCAAAAAATACTATACGAAAAGAAATCGTGAATGAAGAGTAGACTTTTTGAGTCAGCTTTAATGAAACTTATGAATCAAAACTTGGTAGAAAAATAAATGTTGGATGGCGTTTTGAATGCAAAATTGCAAATGGAAGTAAAAGCTCCATGCCTTGATGAAATAGAATTAATTAATGCAATAAAAACATTAAATTTGGAACTTATTTACTATAGAATTCACTGAAGCAATTTAAATAATTACTGAAAAAAGGAAAACTTTCCAACAATGTCAGAAATTTAAAACTCTTGGTTAATTGAGCTGTGTTATAAATTTTTTTAAAAACATTGTTTTTTTTAGAAAATATAAAAAACTCCATATTAATTATCACTTAACTTCAATCAAATAAATGATTTATGTATTCTTCTAAATTATGGTTTTCAGGTTTAATGAGTAATGTAGAATTAAGTTTGGACAATTGAGCTATACTTATGTCGACTCTTTTAAATTATATACTTATAATTTGAAAAAAATTGTATAAATAAAATATAAGAATGATTATTAGTTTTTAATTAAGAATAACACTTCAAAAGATTTTTGGATTCTTTTTAGAGTATTGTGACTCAAATAAGAAGTAGGGAATAATGTGTGCGAAAAATTTGTGTATAGTTGAATGGTAATTGACATGTATCTTCGACTGAAAAGTCAGGGATTCGAATATTCCATGTTTAAATATTGTTGAACTAATTTTTTTTTTTAAAAAAAAACTTTTATAACCATTTCAATATCTTCAACTTTCATAATTCTTTCATTTTAGTCATGTTGTTGTCAAATATTTTGTCTTAGTTTTCAAATTTTACGTACAAGTCCTTTTTGGAGAAATTTCTATAATGTTAAAAGAGCTTATGTCAATGTCAGAAAATAGATAAGTTCAAATTTGAATTAAATATAATAAAAGAAAAAAAAAATCTACAACCAGGTATTTATAAAAAAATTTAAAGATTAAACCATAAATTTTGGTCCATGAATTTTTAGAGTTACTTAAATGAAGTTGTTATACTTTCAATTACTTTTAATAGGCCATTCAACTTTTAATTTTATGGTTAATATATCTTTCTTATTAACTCAATAATATTTTTTTAAACAATTTTTGACATTTCATAATCTAAATATTAAACCAAAAAAGTTAACCTAAGGACCTATCAAACTAAAAATTGACTATTTAGAAATCTGTTAAAAAACATTTTAAAGCATATGAACTAAAATAAAGACTAACTTTTTGAAAGATTAGACATATTTTATAAGTTTTTTTTAAAAGAAAAATACATAGACTTAATAAATACAAACATTGAAAAAGTTTGGTTGTGACCAAACTTATAATTTAACCAAAATTCAAAATAGGCTAAAATATTCCTAATGCGACATTTGAGACTAATTTGAATTATTTCCCAATCATTTTAAAAGTTTTACTTCTATCTCACCCTTCAAAATTGATTTTAAATATAGTCCTAATGTTAAAACAAGTGAAGAAATTGTTGTGGCTGCTAAGACGTAGAAGTTTTTCATATAGCTTTTAAAAACTAAAATATGACAAAGCATCGACAACCACAAAAGAATCACTTTTCAAATTATGTGTGCTGTTCATTTTTAGTTATTTCCTTCCTTCACAATTTAGTAGTCACGTTAATTTCTGTTAATCATTTTACCAATAAAATTATTTAAAAATACATTTGAATCAATTATAACGAGAAAAAAGGGTAGAAATAAACATAAATATTGAAACTGGCCTCAAAATTTAAGAACATCTCGAATAATTCAACTTTTAAAATCTAAATATTAAAATGGAACAAACTTGAAAGTCGAGATTTCCGAAACGAAACCGGAGAGTTGAACCGACGCGCCATCCCCATCCGGACCCAACTAGGTGAAGCTCCGAAATGGAGTGAGCTAAGAGAGAGTTAGAACTTAAAAAGAGACCATAACCATTCACCAACCTGTCCACTTCTCATCTTCTCTGTATTTCTCTCTCTCTTTCTACTGTTCTTCAAAGGCACGTCTTCCAAGTGATTTCCCAAATAAATACTCTTCCACGAGACAAACGCCTTTATAGTGTTCATCCACTTTCCTTTCCTTTCCCCTTCCCTTTTCCTCTTCACAAATCCCTCAAATTCCTTTTCTCTCTTAGCTTCCGTCGAATCTTGCTTTCAATCCTTTCCGCCATGTCCATGGACCTTGAATTCCCCAAAAATCTCCCCAAAATCCGCCTCCCTTTACAGGTCCGATCGCCCCCCAACCCTTCCAATTCCGACAACATCCCTTCCTCCGCCGCCTCCGATCACGACGCCTCCTCCCGCGGCTGCCGGACGCCCACCTCCGCCGAGCATAAGATTCCCAAGATCCTCAGCTGCCCAGGAGCCCCGAGGAAGCCCAAGCGCCCGCCCGTCCCTTGCAAGAGGAAGTTGACCATGGAGCTCAAATTCTTCGAGATCGTCAATCAAGAAGAGGTCGATAATTTCTTCCGATCCGCTTACGATCTCGATGCTGCCTCCACGGCGCCGCCCAAGAGGAGCTGCTGCCGGTCGGCCTGAAAATCCAGATTGCCGGTTTGAGCCCTAAATTACTACACCGATTATAGAAAATCAATTTTTCTTTAATTCTTTCCTTTTTCTTTTTTCTTTTTTTTTTCTCTCCCCCATAGCGAATCAGCTCTTGATGTGTATTATTATTACACGTACATACACATGGAATCGAATCGAATGCAAGTCCTCTTTGCATCGTCATCTGAGATAATCGTATTCCGATTATCAACCATCCGAGTAAAAAATTTCCAGAACAAAAAATTATGCACATATGTTTCTTCTTCTCTCCCTAAATTCTCACGGATTTCCTCAAATTCACCACGTTCTCCGATCGTTTCCATCACTATCACCTGCGGATTTCTTGATTGTTGATCTGAATTAGAAACCCTAACTATCTCGTATGGCTGTTGTTTGAATGAACACGATCTGTGGCTGCAATAATTGAGTATAGAGATCACGAATTTGAGCCTGATAAGTGAAATTACACGATCTTGTTGGTGATTTCTTCGATTCTGTTTTGCGATTAAGATGAAACTTGAGTTTGATCTGCAGATTTGTGGCCTGATTTTTTCTTGTTGAGTAATTGACACGGCTTTTGGATTTTTTTTTTCATATTCTATTTCGATCAATTTCCAGATAGAGAGAGATGAATTGGAATTTTTCCAATTCCAATTTTCAAAATCTAGAGAGAGAGGGAGTGCTTGCCAATTTTATTTTTTTTATTCTATCCCCAATTTCAAATTGTAGAGAGAGAAAGAAAATTGGGGGGAGTTGAAATTTTTAGAGAGAGAAAAAGAAAGAGGGGGAGGCCAACTTTTTGAATCTCTATGAAAATTTTTATTATAATAATAATTTTAATTTTAATTTTTTAGATAGATCAGCAATTTTTTGTCCCATTGTAGGCCACAACTTTCCCCAGGCAGAAAAGGGGTAAATTTAATATGTCTTCAACATTATTTAATCTGAGTGCTTTAATTTTATTTTTTATATAGTGATATTATGGTTTTGGAGCAATAAAAAAATGTATATTTTTTTTTCTGAGAAAAAAAAAAAAGAAAAAGAAATGAAAAGGAATATGTGAATAAAAATATTGGGATTATTATTTGAAACATTATCATGAATAGTTAGATAGCACTTTTATTGTGCTATTTCAACAAGTGGCTGTGCCTATCCTTTAGCTGATCAATTAAGTCAAAATTATAAATCATTATTTATTGAACCCCACATATATATATTTTCAACAGAAAAAATTATTTTTCATTGAAGACAGAAATCAAAACCTTACAAATTTTTATTTTTCCAATTTTTGGCTTGTTTTGGATTTCAGACTGTTTTTTCTTCTCTAACAAAATATTTTTATATATATACAAATATATAGTGAAATTGTGCAATATGCCAACCTTTTTTTTTTTTTTTTGAAAAAACCTTTTTTTTTTTTTTTTTTTTTAAACTATATGCGAACTTCATATTTGTGATATAATATTCTTAAAAGAAAATAGTAAGGTATGATTTTTAATCATGTATAGAAAAATGGTCTTCATGCCAACACATATTTTTTTAGTGTAATTAAATAAAAACTGAAACTATTATTGGGGCAAAGCCACAAATTTTCATGAAAGGAAAAATTATATATTTTAGGTTTTTACATGTTTAAATTTTTAATTCTAAAATTTAGTAGGAGGTAAATTAGATGAACTTCAAAAACCTTAATTTTTTAATATGATTATTTTTTGAATTTAAGACAAATTAAGGACGGTACTTTTTTCTTCTTCTTCTTCTTCATTAGTTCAAATATACCAACTATACTTATAATTTCTTTTCAAATCTAGGCATGAAAACAAAATTGCTTATGTAATCGATACACAGTTAGGATGTTACGCGATAGTCCTAGTACTCCTAGAAAGTAATTGTGATCATGAAAGGCAAAGCCATAAATTTTCACGAAGGTATTTTTTTTAATATATATTTTAACTTTATACAATATATAATTTTTTTTCCTAAAATTTAGAAGAAGATAATAAATTTGATGAAAAACCTCAAACCCTTGATTTTTTTTTTTTTTTATATATATATATATAATTTTTTGAATTGAAGATAAACTAAGGGGCAGCTGTCCTCTCCTACTTTTGCATCATTAGTTCAAATATGCCAACTGCACTTATAATTTCCTTTTCAAATCTAAGCATGAAAACAAAATTGCTTACATAATCGATACACAATTTCAAGGTTAGGCAATAGTCTTAGTACTCCTAGAAAATGAATAATTTCGAAGGAGTAGCTTAGGTAAATTAATGAGTTTGACATAGGGCATAAATAAAAATGTGTACTTCATAGATTTTAGAATAGGGAAGTTTACATTAATTGGTATGGTGAAGCATATATTGGCCATCTCTTTCTCTATAGTATTGAAGAAGGTAAAGGGAATTAAAACACAAACAAGAGCATGTAAAAAGCTAGTCCATAGCTATATGTATATTATTTTTCCCTTAAAGATGATACATAATTAGTAGTGGTTGGATCCATCTTTGATCATGTTTCTAGAAGTTAATGTAGTGAAAAGAGGTTGGAACTCAATTACCCACCATTTAAAAAAAAGTGTATCTATCACTTATTTCACTCATGAGGAATATTATGAGAGAGAGAGCTTGGTTTTCAAGCTACACTCATGGTGTCTTGATCTTGAAGAAACATAAAAAGATCATTAACTCTCTCTCAAGGGACATTAAGAAGAAAAAAAGAGAGGTTTCTAAAAAAAATGTCAAACTAAGCCTTGCTCGGTGGCCGGTTAATACATATACCTCCGACGAAGAGGTTAGATGTTCGAATTCACCTACCCACACGTTGAACTAAAAAAATGCGTAGTTTTTAAATTCTATTTGTATATTTAACCCAATTCAACAGATCTAGAAGGACATTTTAGAGATTCGAACTTTTGACCTCTTACTCGACTGGTTAATGTATATATCCTTGACTAAGAGGTCAGAAGTTCGAATCTCCACCCCACATGCTTGGATACACACAAAAAAAAAATGCTTAGTTTTCAAGATTAATTTATATGTTTGATCGGACGATACTACATACGTTTAAGACAACTCATAAGAGATAAAAGGACATTTATAATCAAAATGCCTTACATCATCCTCCCTATCATAACGTTTGGACCACTAAATAAATGGTTTTTTCTAGTGTTCTAGGACACGGTTGAAAATACTTTTCAGAACTTTTAAAAGTAGTATTTTCAAAAGCTATTTACAACCATTTAAGTATCAATTTCATAAAATTTTTAAAAATTATGATAACATGGAAGTTGGTTATAGATTTTTTTTTTTTTTTTTTTTTAAATAAAAATGTGAACTTTTTTGTTCAACTTTTGGAATTGTGTGGATGGGAGAAGAAAGAAGAGAAAAGAAAATGAAGAAATGGGTGAAGAGGGAGCACTTAGATCAATGATTGTTAGTTGTCTTAATGCAAAATGTGATTATTTTTGTCCATTTCATCCAATTCCTTCTCCTTCATGTGAATGTCACATTCTTCTTCCTTCTCTTTTATCCAAAGAATCATTTCACAAAAAACAAACTAACTAAAAAACAAAAAAAAAAAATTAAAAATTAAAAAAAAAAAATACAAGAGAGAGAGAGAAAAAGGAATCATACATGGAAAATTGGGAAGTGAAAAGAGAAGAATCTAAATGGGAAAGCCCAGCCCATAGTGCAATAACTGGGCTTGGATTTGGGCCCAGCCCATTTATGGCCCATTATGACCGGTTTAGAACTTCCATAGGATAAAATTCTGAAGGCTCCTCCAAGAACAAAAGAACAAAGGAAACCCATGTTATCCTTTTTGAATATATTCTTCTTCTCATTATCCAAAGCATTTTATTTATTTTTCTCTTTTTCGAAAAAGATATTTGTCTTATTTTCATTCATTAAATTGGTTCAAAAAGGTTATATCGACTCCAAAACTATCATTTCGGTTTCATCACCATTACAAAAATGCGACCACAAGACCTTTGACCTCTTAGTCGAGAGTATATGCCAATTATCCTAAGCTAAGTTCACTTTGGCTCTTACAATTGAATTCTTATATGTTATATTATAATTTATATTATAATAAATCGCCTAATAACTATAACTACACAATTAAAATATTGGTTTAAAACACCTTTTTGGTCGTTACACTTTTGAGTCTCATCCCATTTTAGTCTTTGTACTTTTAATAAATCTTAAAAACCAATCATTATTGTTAGTTTGAAGCAATGTATTAAATTTCCATCGACATTTTCATGTGTCCATGGGTTCAACATCGACATGTGGGGTGAATCAACATTTCCATTATATCGTAAAGAAATTGATAAAATATAAACAAAATAATAACAAAATGTAACTAATGTGTAGATAATATTTATAATTAGTATTTTAACTTATTTTTAAAATGTAATGTATTTATTTGTTAATTTAGATATATTTTTTGAATTTTTTATTTTAAATATTTTTCCAAAGATATCCATCGACATCGATATTTTGTCATTTTTCCATGGACATTTCCATAAAATTAAGACCTCGACATTTCTGTCGACATCAACTTTTGAACCCTTGGTTTGGAGTTAATTTTAATCGAAACTAGTTCAATAATAAACTAACATTAGAATTTTTAAGATTTATTGAAAGTACATAAACTAAAATAGAACAAGTTCCAAAGTAAAAGGATCAAAATGATATTTGAAAGTGTCACCTTAGAAAATTTTCATCTCTTCCTTGGAACTTCATTGGACATATTCCTTAACATAGTTTTTAGGCTTTTATCCAAAACAAATCTCCTTTTAGTAGAATAGAGTGGCTACTAACTTGGATGCATAAATCATCCAAGGACAATAGAAGAGATGATCTAGATTATTTTTCCCCTTATTTTCTTTGTGAAGTTATATATATGAGCTTGTCTTTTTTTCTTTTTTTTTTTTTTTTTTTTTTTTTTTTGAAAAAGAATATATATGAGCTTGTCAATCACTCATACTTGAAAATTGTGATCATTGTGTCAAAACATGCCTTGCTCTATAAGGAAAGGTCCATAGATTCATCAAAACCAAGGAATAAATCCATTTTATACTCATCTTATCCATCTTCACTACATAAATCTTGGTCCCTACTTTGGCCTTTCAGGTTAAAATTCAATGCCTAACTCCAACATCTGAGTTCAGGTATGTAGTTTGTTTAAAGCTCGACGTTAGTTCGATACTGCGTTTCGTCTTATCTCGATTCCTAAAAGAGTTCTCTCCATCTTTTTTAGGGGATGAATGTTGTAACGCCTCAGGCCTAGGATTCCGAATTCGGATTCGGCACCTGACGACCTCGACATAAGAATGAAGACTGTCCCTACAAACCAACACGGGGTCCTTTTCCAGGAGGTCACCCAATATAGAACTTTTCTGAGCTAAGCACGCTTAACTTCAAAGTTCTTATGATTGAGCCACCGAAAAGGAAGGTGCACCTTGTTGGTATAGGTAGTATCTATCAATTCTTTTAAGCTTATCTTGACCATACTTTCATGTCCTCAGGATCCCTCTCATTCGGATGTGATCTCGGTTCATTCATATACCCCTTCCTATCCTCAGGCGTCACAAATGCAAAGACCTGAGTTTGATTACAGAGGAGATGAATGTAGATCATGATGACATGGAAATCAAATCAGACATATTAGATAATCCATTTATCAGAAGTGTAAAGTCTCTATCGTCTTGCCACTTCGAAGTTTCGCATCACGCAATGGTATTTTCCTACTTCCTTTACTCGTCGAATCTTGCTAGCAAACGAACAACTATAGTACTAATTCAAGCCAAACTTTCAGAAAGAAAAATGTATTGGATTCCAAATCTAGCTTCTTGTGAATTCCTAAGGCCCTGTTTGATAACCATTTGGTTTTTTGTTTTTTGTTTTTGGTTTTTAAGCTTATAAACATCACTTCCAACTCTAAGTTTCTTTGGCTTTTCACCTACTTTCTTCCCATGTTTTCAAAAACCAAGTCAATTTTTGAAAACTAAAAAAAGTAGTTTTAAAAAACTTGTTTTTGTGGTTTTAGAATTTGGTTAGGAATTCAAGTATGTCTTTAACAAAAATGAAAACTATGGTGAGGAAATTTAAAGAAAACAAGCCTAATTTTCAAAAACCAAAAACCAAAAACCAAATGGTTATCAAACCGGGCCTAAACATCACTGTTAAGTTAGAATCTATTGGCTTAACTAGGATAGAAAGATCCTAAATGCCACGAAAGTCGACACGAAGCACGCGGATTCGAAAAGGATTCCTTTCGGTTTCACATGATACAAGGATTCATGAAATTCAGAACATAAAGATTAGCATAACTACATGATCAAAAACACTCTTGTAAAAAGTTGTGCTTTTTCCATGCTCCTAATAATTACAGTTATAATTTTATGTACTGTATAGTAAACACAATAATGGGGTCAGATTTACTTTTACCTTTCCAGTGAATCACAATCTATTTTTACTATTGAACTGCATCAAAATGTTGTAGGCTGATACCGAACATGAGAGATATATTAGATGAATTTCTTGTCTTGAATCATTGTTGATTTCCATTTCTGATCTGTGACTAACTAAGCTTCCTGCTGTGGCAACAGGAAGCTAGTGCAGCTCCAGGAAGTGCTTTTGGTTCTGTTGGAAGAGAAGATCTTTCCAAGAAAAGCACTTTGAGTGGGGTCTCAAAAGATTCTGCAGAAAGACAAGAAGATTTCAGTGGCACTCAATATAGAAATTCTGGATATCATTCATTTAATGGATCTTCAAGATCAAATCATTCATCATCAGGCTCAAAAGTTGCTACCTCTGGCAGCCAAGTCGAAAACCAAGGAGAAAACTGTGGTCGAGTTTCGAGTATTGGAATATCAACTTCACATAATTCTGGTTCATCTAAAGACTTCATAGACGCCGCCGACGTTACGTTCGAGTTTCTTCGGGCAGAAGTGGATATGTGGAAGCAAAATTCTCAGAGGCTTATGGCAGAGTTGGATAAACTTCGAAACGAACTTCTAGCCGAGACTAAGTGTCGGACGAGTCTTCAAATGGAGCTTTTGGAGATACACACTCAATGCAATGGCTTGCAGAAGGAACTTGATGAACTGAAGTTGCTAATGGAGGAGCCAAGGGAAAAAGAAAAACAAGAGGCAAAAGAAAACATTGTTTTTCAAATGGAGGATAAAGATAACAGCAACAAGGAATGTGGAAGAGAAATGAAGTTTGAGAAAGAATTTAATGCTAATTTGGCTTTGCAGCTTAAGAGAAGTCAAGAGGCAAATCTTCAACTTGTTTCTGTCCTAAGAGAAATGGAAAATGCAATGGAAAAGCAGCAGATGGAGATAAAGAACCTTTCAGTAGACAAGGTGGAGATTCAAGATATGGATACCTATAGCATCAGCAGTGAAGATAACAAGAGAATGAGCTCGGAGGATCGAGATTTTCCCGAGGATATAAGAAAGGAACGTCACGGTTTGCTCGTCGAAGAAACCGCTGTTCAGTTACATCAGTTGCCAGAATGTCAAAAGAATCAAGAGACTATTCCAATTGCAAGAAAAACACTAAAGAAGAAAATCCATGAACCAGAGAGAGGAGGAGCTTTGAGGACCAAAGGTGTGATGAGATGTGGAGTGGAATTTGTTGAAAACAATAGAAAGAAAATAAACATGGATGCAAAGTTTTGTGAAGATTGCCAAGCTCGAGGTCTCGAAGGACTTCGTTTCGAAAACGGCAAAAATTGCAGCCCCTTTAAAGAGACAGATGTTCTAAGAAAGAAATTGCAGGTGCTTGAGCAAGACCACAAAGAGCTCAAAGAAGAAAACATGGATCTGCAATCCAAGCTCAAAAAATCAAGGAGGGATATTCAGATGTGTCGAAACTCGGCTTCATCGTTTCTAATGCCTGATTTCAATGCTGTCATAAAGATCTCAGAACTGTTCTCTGAATTGTATGAATGTTTTCAGATTTCTTCAACAAATGAGAGGAAGCAAATGGATTCCCCTTCATTGATGGTATTGGATTACAAAAGCAACTTTCGCCGGATGGAACGTTGCGAAAATGAAGGATTCCATGCTGGAGAACAAGCTGAGGTTTTCAACAAATTCATCCAGCTCAAGGATTTGTTTGAAGCAAGTTTTACACTTCATGAAGATGTGTTTAAATGTCAAGGAGACAAGCCAAGTCCAGGAGTTGCATCTCCTCAACAAGCACAGACTAAGATGAAGAATGGTGGTTTGTATGAAAATCCCTTATCTATAGTTACTGCAGGAGTTGAGAATCTGCATATGGAGTTCGGATTCAGCGATCCCAAGTCGGAGACGAATGTCGTGATTGATAGCCTAAAGCATGAAAATATGCTGAAGGACAAGGAGATTGAAGGCTTGAAGCATTGGAAAAAGGAGTTGGAAGCTCAGATTGCAAGTATTAAGGAAGAGAAAAGACAAAAGGAGGCTGACATGGCCGGTTCGCTTGGGAAAAGCGGAATGGATGCTCAGGTTTTAGCTAATGATATTGTTTCCAAGACATCATTGAAGTTAAAAAGTGAAAATGATGAACTAGAAGTGCACCTGTTGGAACTAGAAAATGAAAATATTTGCTTATCAGAAAGAATTAGTGGCTTGGAGGCTGTTCTGAGGCACTTGACCGACGAAAAGGAGTCGACTTGTTTGCTGTTACAAGATTCACAATCTAATGTTGGGAAACTCCAGAACAAAGTATGTGAATTGGAAAAGGAAATAATGGCACAAAAGCTTGATTTGAAAGAGAAGTTACAAGATAGACAGCAACAACTCTTTGAAGCACTAGAAGAGACTCAGAAATTGAAAATAGAAAACAAGAAACTGCAGGCCACAGTTGACAGTATAATGGAGGAGCATTCTTTACTGCAGATATCAAATAGTGAGCTGAGGAAGCAAAAGATGGATTTACAGGATCATTGTGCAATCTTAGAAGTTGAAGTGAAGGACACACTCGAACTTTTTTCCGCTATCTTAAAGGAAGTCGAAAATCTAGAAGTGAGTTTTTGTAGAATGCTGAAAGAGATTAGTTTGAAAGAGAAATCCATGAACGGAGAGCTCGATGCACTGGTTCGCGAAATTCAAAGGCATAATGCAAACCTTGCTCGGGACGATAGCCTGTTGAATCAGATGTACTTGGAGAAAACGGCTGAAGTCGACAATCTCGAACGAAAAGTCGTGCACCTCATGAAACAAATGTCTACTACTTTTGATGAAACTGAGAGAGAGGCTTCAGAGGCTGTACTTGAACTGAGTTGTTTAAGAGAAGATAAGGCAAAGTTAGAAGCTGCTCTGCAAGAAGCTCAAGGAAAACTAAGGCTATGTGAGATCAAGATTGATCTGATCCACAGAGAAGCAGAAAGAAAAGTGCTGGGAGTTATAGGAGAGCTAGCAGTTTCCAAGCAAAACCAGGACATTCTTATAGATTCTCACAGAAAAGTGCTAAGTTCCTTGGAAAATGTCAAAAACAGCGAATCGAAATTGAAGAACATGCTTCGACAGCACGAGTTTAAGTTGAAAGCATCTGAAAATGACAGGCAAAATCTAGCAGAAGAAGTTTCAACCCTCAAGACAAAATTGCAAAAGATGGAAAAGCTCCAAGATGAAGTTTTGGCACTCAAGAAATCACTCATTGAATCAGAACATCAGAACAAGTGTCTCAAAGCTTCCTTTGAGATTTTTTCTCAAGACTTTGAGAAGCTGAAGGCCAAAAGTGTTACATATTTGGAGGAAATATGTGATATGCAAAAAGTAGCCTCTGAATTAAGGGACTACAAGAGGAGTAAAACTGCCCTTGAGGAAAAGGTTTGGAGGCTAGAGTGGGAACTGACTGCAAAAGAAGCATCTTGTACCTTACAATCCAAGATGAAATATGAACTTGCAAGGTTAACAAGAACAAATATCCAGTTAAAAGGGAAGGTAAAGTACCTGGAGGAGGAGAAAGAAGAGTGTTTCAAGAGAGTTCAAGTGCTTGAAGAGCAGCTGAAACAGCACAAAGAAGAAATGCAGTTTCATGAAGAGTCAATCAATGGGGAACTTTCTTGTGATCAAGAGTTCTATTACACATGTGGTTCAACCTGTGATATTACACAGAGCTTAAAGGTATCAGTCAGTGTTTTCCTGGATCCTTTGTATGTTGCTACAACTTTTTAAGGCCCGTTTGGTAATGTTTTCGTTTTCGTTTTCTATTTCTTGTTTCTCGTTTTCTTTTTTGATAATAAAGAAAAACAAGATTGTGCTCGATAACTGTTTCTTGTTTCATAAACAGTTACCAAATGCTTCTATTTCTCAAAAACTAGAAACGAGAAATAGGAACATTACCAAACAAACTCTTAGCTAACACAAATGTGTCTTTAAGCAAAATAAAGTAATAAAACAAATATGGTCTTTGATATCTGACTTTTTTTTTTCTTTCTTTCTTTCAGGATGATGTCAAACAAATAATCTGTTTCAATGGGAGCTCCCAAGTCAAAGGAGTTGATCCCTTATTGAAGATCCAGTTTCTTGGGGATAAACTGGCTAAAGCATCTTGTGGCTCTCATAAGAACTTAATCAAGGGCTAGATTACAAAAGTGGTCAAAAGGTGTGTATTCTTTTTTCTGACTTCTATCTCTGTTTCCATTTGCATAGCCACTTTACCCTCTTAAGCCAAGCCATCAAAAGTACATAAATATTAGGAATGTGAATCAACTCAAAGTTTGAATTTGAGCTATGTATCCCCATTCTTCATTTGGAGAACTACTCTTTTCCATTTTTCATAAAAGAACTAGGAATTAAACAATACATAAAAAGGATAAAAAGAAAAAGAAACAAACAAAGAGTATAATACCTTTGCCAATTGAGTTAGGTTCAGGTTGGCTAAATCCAGGAAAATAAATAGAATTGATTCATACTTTAAGATTTTAAGATAGGTTAAATTACAATGTCTCTACGTTTGCTCAAGCTTCAACAAATTGACAGCAAGTTCTTAAATTGCAAATGAATCTGAGTTCACTTTGTCATTGAGTTTCATTTAGATGATGTTTGTTTTGCTCAAAGTTCTAGATCAATGTGTATAAGGACCATATGCCTGGCCTTTGATGATTAGTTAACTCATTGAGTGTCGATGTATTATTAAAACCGACCAGCATGGTCAACCTAAATAAACATGGGTAATAGGATGAAGCTGAATCCAAGTAATTGTGCTTTCGAAGTAACGTCATCAAAGTTTATAGGATTCATAGTTCACTAGTGAAGGATAGAAGTTAATTATGATAAAATCTGACCATTTTAGAGATTTCTCCCCAACCAACCTCAAATAACTTCGGAGCCTCAATAGTAGAATAGCAACGTTGAACATGTTTGTTAGTAAGATCACGAACAAGTGTGTATTTCTTTAAATAATACATGTCCACATCAACACGTTAATACACATGCTTGAAGTCACGCTGCCTATTTGTTTAAAGCAAAATAAATGTTAACAATAAAAATTATTGTGTTTTAATTTTAAAAAACTTAGAGGTCAATTTGACATTGTAAAAATTTAAGAATCAAAATGGAGTAAAACACAAAGTTTAGAGATAAAACAGACGTTTAAAGTTTTAATAAGTTCATACATAGAAATGTAATAAGATTTAAGATTGAATGAAATCCCTTATGGGCGTGGTAGTTTCTCGTGCAATCGTTTGTTTTCTATTACCCACTCAAAATGGATCGAATAAGAGATAACAACCACTTTTTATTAAAAAAAATTAATAAAAATCTTAAATTTTAGATTTGATTAAATTATGATCAATCGATGGTACCATCTATAGCTATTTTTGTTCTTCCAAAGTACTGAATTGACCGTTTTGACTATGCAATTGGATTGGATGCAACGATATGATATAATATGTTGTTGATATTAGTACCACAAAAAAGAAGACTAATACTTAGTTTGAATCTCCTGCCCTCATTTGTGATGAAATATTATTTTCTTAAAAATAAAAATGAAAAAAATAATAAAAACAGGAAAAAAGGAAAGACAAATGTTAATCTCCATTTTTTATTAGACTAAATTACAAATTGAGTTCTTACGGTCTGGGGAAAGTTAGAATTTAGTTTTTAAAAGTTGGAATTTTGTCCTTATGGTTTGAAAAAACCTCATAAATAATCTCTAAAACCAATAGGAGATTATACCGTTTTTAAAAGTTGGATTTTGGTTCGGAGAAAGTTAGAATTTAGTTTGGAGAAAGTTAGAATTTAGTTTTTAAAAGTTGAAATTTTGTCCTTATGGTTTGATAAAACCTCATAAATAATCTCCTATTGTTAGAAGTCACTAACGAATTGAGTATGTAACAGTTAGCTATCGTGCGATGTACATGACCACATATTCAATCCGTTAGTAGGCTTTTAACGGTAGAGACTATATATGAAGTTTTATCAAATCATAAGAATGGAATTCTAACTTTTAAAACCATAGAAACTAAATTCTAACTTTCTCATAACCACATGGACTAAATATATAAATTAACTAGTAATTTTATATTTAGATTACATTATTATATTACATTTAATCAATGAAATTGTTTCTTATTGAGGAAAAAGAAAAAAAATTACATTATTATATTACATCAATACAATATTATGTCACAGATAATTTTTCCATAGCGTGGAAGTCTACCATTTAACCAAACAGTGTCTAATTGGTATGGCCATAGCGAGCTTAGCTCAGCGGTAATTGACATGTATTCTCGACCATGAGGTCAGAGGTTCGAATCCCCCCCCAAATGTTGATGTAAAAAAGTGGCTAATTGGTATGTAAGCATACGAGGTAAAAAATAATAAATAAAGACTTTATCAGGTTTAGTTGACTTGAAATACATAACATATCCTAATCAGCTTCAATTCATTCAAAAATAAAATCAATCATTCATACATCTAAACAACATTATCATTTACGCTATAAATCCAAAATTATTCATAATGACTACAAAATGAAGTTCAAATGACATGCATGAACTATACTTGCACTAGAATTCCTTGAGGAAATTTACTACATGTACTCGCTCAACCTGCTAAAAACCAAAATTTTTAGACAAATTCTTGCATAAACAGCCTAAAAGAGTGGTCCTAGACTCCTAGTACACAAATTCTTGCAGCTTCTAGAGTCGTATGCAAACGCTGAAGGGAACAGAAAACTTCAAGAATCGAACATCGAGGCGTAGTTTTTAGATACAAATCTCAGATCTCACCTGTCCCAAGAGGTTGCCTTGATGTATCACCGGAGGCCCATGCTTGATAGTCCTTCACAAGCTGCACGGCACGATCATGCCAGTCAAGGATTTATCGATATAACAACAGTAAAGATAAATAGATTGGACAAGAGAAAGCTGAAGTGTTGATGTGTATGAGAAGGATCAGATACTTCTTTCAAATGGTTTCGTTGATGCAACATGCTGAGATCCCTTAGAAATGTGATGAAATGAAATAAGTCATACGAATTCATGATGTTATATCGACACATTCTAAAAGCCAAGGTGTAATGTCAATGTCCAGAGGTTTCAGAAATGGATCGTCTCAGGAAATCCTAACATGATTTACCAACCACAGTAAGATAAAAGCAAAAGCCTCTGTTTTGGAAACATTTTTGCATCTGATATACGAGTGAACCATGACGGGTAATGCCATATAAACACTAAATTTTGGGTTTGAACTTTACTTAGAATGTAGTTTTCTCTTCGGATTATATAAACGGTAGGCATATGAATAATAAAGAACAAAATTCAGATTTAAATACCATATATATTGTAGATTTTCTCTTGGAGATTTCCTACTTAATGAAGCTCACAATTACAAATAATGCACATATAAATATCATTAAGTTTAATAAGAGGATTTGCACATGTAGAGAGTTGAAGTAAGAACAGGTCATAAAATCAAGCAAACGTTGAAATACAGCAATTAGAAGCAAAATGTTCATTATTGCATTAAAAAAAAATCCAGAAAACCTGGGCTGTGAAGCGGGGAAGCATAATTTTCAGTATTTGTTCCAGGACTTGGGTCCCAGCTGATTCAATTGCTTGTACAGGAATTGCACGGAAGGCGAAAGGAATCTCAATGTTAACCTGGATTTCCCAGAACAAGGCAATTATTTTTCGTTCAGGACAATGCAAACATATTTTCCAGTGATGATGCTGTTGAATAAAATTGCCACTACCTCAATGACAGTATCCGATGTGAGTTTCTGCAAGGGTGAGTTGCCTCGATCGACATCATAAGAAACCTGGTTCACCATATAAGCTGCATTCCGACACCAAATCAATGTCAAAGCAGTCCTGAAAAAAGCATGAACCAAAAACTCAACATGATGAATGGCTGCTCTTCCAGCAAAACAAGTTAGAAATCATGGAGAGCAGCAATACTATAAGGATGCAATCTAAAGCCAAAAAACAAAAACACCATTCAGTGATTTCTTGATTTCCTATATTTGGTGCTCTAATTACTGGAATAGGCCAAGAAAGTCACTCTCCAATTTTTCGTTTGGGAAAGTGACAACATCAGACAAATTAAAACACCCACACAGAAAGTGGGAAAAGCTGTTCTTTAAGTAGAAGTAGGATGGACAGAGATATGCAGACAAAGATCGATATTCAATAAATAGTGTCATAACTCTAATGAGGGTACGTAAATAATAAAGGACTTAGAGGGAATAGGTTCTAGTCAAGGTGGCCACCTACCTAGGATTTAATATCATATAAGTTTCTTTTGCAACCAAATGTACTAGTGTCAAGCGGTTGTCTGTCGGGATGCACACAAGGTAGCTCAAATATTCATGATTATCGGGAAAACAAAATCTAGTAATCTTTTATTCTAGCACATATTTTAAGTGTGAGTAAACCAATAAATGACAACAAATCTTCTTACAGATTACAACATATCTGAGCAAATAACTGCCAATTCTCTATTGAAATTGAATTGCTGATTATAACAAGTTATGGCAGAGGGAAAGTAAGCAAAGACTACGAGAAATGGACCATAAGCACAACTTCTTCCACATTTTCATTTCAAAATTTAATCTCATCCATATTTCACAATAAATAGAAACCATTGCAAATTATAAGGCCAGCAAACAACTCATCCTCCAGTTGCTTCCTCATACACAAAAAAGGCAGAAAGCAAAAAGGAACAAATCCTTCAGTAACAATGTTCGATGTCTCTACTCTACACAATTAGTTATGTATAATTCAGATTCTCACCGTCGAATTTATCATTCTGTGCAACTACGATTGGCGAGCCCTCAAGCTGTTCGTCATTTAAACGTGTCAAAAAGAACATAGCAAATCAAACAAGAAGTGATCAATGGCATAGCATGCAACATTCCACAAAACGAACGAGAGCGAGAGCAAACAGAAACGCAAAATTTTCCAAACCTTACACGACAGCAGCTTGATGCAACACCCATTGGGCTGCACTTCAACTCTAACAATCAAAACAGGGCAAACCTCAAAAGCAAAGAACTTAAATCTATAAACATAGCACCTAAAAGTGCTATCATCAACCCGCTCAATCCTCTCCGCATCCAACACCGAGTACTGACTCGCCGGCAAACTCATATACTCATCTGCATCATCCAAACACAAAATTCCCTCAAAATCAAACGCCAAAAACACATTACAAGGAATCAAAAGTTCGTCTCAAAATCCAAAACGCTTCTAACATTACTTAGAGGCCGTGCCAGCTGCCGGACCGTGACGGACTCGCTCCTCCGGGCAACGAAGCGCGCTTTTGGATTCGAATTCGCGGAGATTCGAAGCGAAGGCCTGGTAGAATCTTCAGCAGAGGAAGCGATGACATACGATCTGTGCGTGAGAGAAAACGAAGTTCTAGGGCTTCTGCAGGGCAGTGAAATGGAGCTCGGAGAGCAAGAACTCAACGCCATTAAAGCGTTGGAGGATTTTGCAGAGAAGAATTGGAATGGATACTGATGTTTGAGGCTTTCAGTGAAGACAGTAAGAAGCAGAGGAGGATAAGACAGTGGGAAAATGCCACAGCGGTTTTCTAGGATTGCATTGCTGTTATAAATATAGCCATTATTTATTAGGTTTAAAATTAGGTTTTTTTTTTTTTTTTTTTTTTTGAGTTTAATAACATTTGGGGAGAATTCGAACCTGATCCCAGGGTCGAGAATACATACCATATGCCCACTTTGGAGCTAAAGTATGAGTTTTTATTCTCGCGTTTTTAAATTTTGACAATTTTTAATAAATTTTTTAACTTGTAATTTTGTATCTAATAATTAACGAGTTTGAGATCATTTAATAGGTCAACTGAAATAAAGTTTAACCTTATACATAGAGAGAGTTCTTAAATACAAAATTATTGTTGTGTAAATAGTGTGTTGGATTAATTTGATGTTTTGGTTGTTATTTTTACTTTTTACATAATTCTACCTATTTTGATATACTCCACCCTACAAATCAAAAGTTTCCGATGATACAACTATATGGTATATTTTTTTTCCTTATAATTTAAATTCCAACAAATTTTTTTTTTTTTTTTTAAATTAAGAATGAATTTCAGCATCATTGATTTATAATCTCTCTAAAAACGAATAAAAGTCAAGTAGAAAAATAATCATATTAAATTAACTTTTTCTAAAAAAAAAATAATTTTACCAAGCACATATTAATATTTTCATGCATTTTCAAATTCATAACCAAACACAATTTTCAAAATTTGAATTCAAATTTAAAGTTTTTAAATTGGAACCAAACATGTTTTTAGATATAATGAAAATAAGAAATTTGTTTTCGTTTTCTGTTGAATTCTTTATTTTCGAAAACAATTTTCAAATCACGAACCAAACGGGGCCGTAGTTATTCTATTAAAAAAAAAAAAAAAAACTTAACGTGACATAAAATTAAATTAATTAAATTGATACAGATTTAGAGGAGGAATCTCAATTGAAATAAAGTTTATATTATCGATAAAGAGATATGCGTGATGTTATTTAATCTTAAAAAAAAAGTGATCTAATACATAAAAACTCAAAGTTTCTATCCACTACTAAAACACCTTAGAGGAATTATGAAAATATGTAATTTCTCCAAGCTTTTTTCATTATTTAAATTCTATTATATCACATAAGTCTTGACAACACGATGGCATGTCACTAAGTTTATTATCAATTAATTTTAGCATTCATCTAACAAATTAAACTTAAATTATATATATATATATATATATTTGAAACCAAACTCTTTAAATAATATAAAGAAACAAAAACAAACTCGAATTATAAGGACTAAAATGATAATTTGAAGGGGAATAATATTATGGTACATAACATGACACTGACTTTAGAAAACTCTACAACGTGACGTGATATTTAACATGTAAATATGCATGCATAAGTGACGAGGATGCAATGCAACTATTACGCATATCTATTGATTCTATTCTATTTCTTTCTATGCAGCTCCACCACTCGCAACCTCCAATGGAAGCCGTCAATGGCGCCGCCGCCGCCGCCTTTATTCGTATTTCTTCTTCAATCCGACGCCAAATGCAACAAACTACTGTAAAAGGCAAATCAACAAAGTGCTGATTACTATCGAAGATTTGTTTTCACGGAGAAATTTCGTCCCATCCTCCGCGTCCGGATCCGTATCCCGAACCATACCCGGAGCCACTCCCGGAGGAACCTCCGCCGCCGCCGCCGCCTCCTCCTCCTCCACCGCCTCCTCTGCCGCTTCCACTTCCGTATCCACCTCCACTGCCGTATCCAGAGCCGTAGCCTGAGCCATTTCCGCCTCCGGATCCTCCGCCTCCCCCTCCTCCTCTGCCGCCGCCACCGCCCCCTCCACCGCCTCTACCAAACCCTGAGCCGCTTCCAGATCCGAATCCAGACCCGAACCCGGATCCGGACCCTGTTCCACCCCCACCTCCACCACCGCTTCCTCCACCTCCTCCTCCCCCGCCGCCTCTGCCGAACGCTCCATCGCCTTCTCCCTCACCGTATCCTTCGCCTCCTCCCGATCCAAAACCAGAGCCATAACCCGAACCTGGAAATAGTCCTCCTCCTCCTCCTCCGCCGCTTCCGCCGCCGCCTCCACCACCTCCTCCTTCACCGAATGCTCTCCTCGGCGTTCGGGCGGCGAAGGCGAGGTCCACAAGCAACAAAGCCAACAATGTAGCCCCAATCGCTCTGCTGCACGCCATTTTCGGACCTTTTCAAATCTGAAACCAGAGGGCTTCTATTGAGAATGCACTACTGTGAATTGAAATCGAGACGATATTCACTCTCTGTACCAGAAAATGCACTACTCAAACGGTGATTGGATTCGTCGATCGATGAGAAGATTTGGAAGGGGGGCTTCCCTTTATATAGGGATTCGAAAAGGTAAGCTTCCGAAAACTTCATGGCCATTTTTATTATATTTCACACTGTGATTATGATTGAAAAACATGCATCTGTTAGTTGTTTTTGGTGGTGGGGTCGCCGGTGGACGGTGGTGCTGTTGCTAGTGACAGATTTAGTGGGCAAGAATGTTCATAACAAATTATTAATTAATGAAACATGAAAGTAGAACTGATTTGTCTGTGCATATAACAATACAATGTGCTTTGGCTCATAATTTAAAATGCCTGAGTTTATCAAAAGCTCTGAATTGGTATTATTTATGTTTGAATTGTGTGAAATAATTAGTTTCAAAAGCCTGGATTCAAGTGGCACATATTTGGTTAGTCTTTATGATTCATAAATGTCTAGCTTGAAGGAAGAGTAACATATGATAAATTTATGTAAGTTATGTGATTAATTAGCAAATTTGTAATGTAAGATCAAGGGAATTCACACATTAAATATGGTCTCAACTTTTCAATATTAGAGAGCTAACACATATGTGAACCAAACATAAACATGTTTAGAAGTATCATACAAACGCTGTAATAGAAACTCTGTATTTTTCTTAATGAAGACACTTGGTTTCATGCAGTGGCATTAAGGTTGGTGGTAGGTAGATACTCGCACCACTATTGACTTATGAATATCTTAATGAATAAAAATAGAATGAATAAATTATATAATCATGATACTACCCCTTTTGACTTGTGGAGAACCTTAAAAAGATACATTGGGAAGGGGACCAATAAGATGAGATATCATACTTTTTCTTTACGTTTCGTATTTGGATTCTGAACCTCCCAATGCAATGTATGAATTAGAATGAATGTGCAATATGCATTATCAGGGATTGTATTGCAAGATGCTGCTGTCTTCTGAGTTTTTTTTTTTTTTTTTTTTTTTTTTTGCAATTACAAATGTATGTGTTATGATCTAGTCTTATAATTTCGAAAGATTCAATTTAGTTCATACAATTTAGTTAAATTCTCTCGAAATGTCGTTGTTGTTAAACGTTAACAATTTTTTTACGTGACAAGTTACTTTGAATGTTTCTTCATTGCCTCTTTTTTATTTACTAAATGTTAATCATTTATGATTCAGTAAGATCTCTAAAAACGTGTTTATTGTTATTGAATGTTCTCTTTGAAGACTAGTTCAATGTTTTTTATTTTTTATTTTTTAAATTTCATAATGGTTAACAATCCATGATTCAATTAAATCTCTCATGGCATTATTATTGTTACTAAATGTTAACAATTTCTTACATGTGATGTATTTTCTTTGGATGTCACTTCATCGTCTCTGTTCGACACGTTTAGAAATTGTGTCACATGTAAAAAAAAATGGTTAATATTTGGTAATGGTAGGAACATTTAAGAAGATTTAACCAAATCACAAGGACTAATTTAAAACTTTTAAAATTATTGGAACAGAGTAAAAATCAAATCCAAACTATAAGAATTAAAATGATAATTTGACAAGTTTTCCATTTTCCTGCCTTTCTTTTGCCCTCTCTTTCTTTTTACTCTCGGAGCCATTAGCCATTGTGCCATTCAAACTTGATCCATCATAGGTTTCTTTTCTAATTGTTACACAGAATTCTACCTACCTTATGCATCTTTTTAGATGTCATGCCCATACCCAATAGCTCGACAATTCGGTGCATCTTTTGATGAATTCAATGCCATTTTGCCTTGATAGTGCTTTAAATGGTTTGATGATATATTTTTAAAATGAAGGAAAGAAAATTGAAACTTCTGATATTGCCACTTGTAATGAATAGCTTGGCTTCTCTTCTGGCTTCTGCTTCCTAGGCCACAAAATCCCATTGACTCACCTACCCTGTCAAAATCCCACTCAAATTTGTCTTTCTTCAAATTCAAGGTTGGTGTGACAAATGGCATCATACTCTCTTAAGTTTTCCCTTGAGCTTTCTTTAGTGGTGACCTTCCAGGCTAGGCTATCTTGCTTGCATGCTCCCTGCCTTTAATCATAGCTAGGTGGCAATCATGATTCTTACTTACCATGCCCACTTATTCTCTTATTCTTTTGACTTTTGGGGTGAAAATTTTAATTGCCAGGCTTAAGATTAAACTTGATTGATTTGTTGATTAGGCTTATCAACGAGGATAGACAGTGGTTTTTGGTGGGTTTCTTCTGATTAAGATGTATATTAGATTATTCATTTTAGAAGCTTGATTTCTTTGGATTGTTAACCATTTATGTCCTAGATGATTTACAGAAGAGTAAAACCTCCATTAAAATACCATTTTGGTTCTTGTACTTTGAGACTAGTTCTATTTTAGTTCCTATACTTTTAAAAATCCAAATTTAGTCCATCTCTATTGGTCCTCCTATAAATTTTAGAAATATATTCACATTGTGTCTTTTCTCGATATAAAATTACTATCATTATTTCATCAAGTTTGATAAAAATTAGCTTCAAACTAACCATGAGAACTAATTTTAAGATTTATTGAAATTACAAAGACTAAATTTAGCCATTTGAAAGTACAAGGACTAAAATAGAATGAGTCCCAAAGTACATGGACCAAGATGATATTTTAACCTAAAATATACCTTATGTTAACAAAAATCACTTTTCAAATTTATCATAATATTTACGTTATGTTTAGGATCTTTTTTGACATGATAAAAAAAAAAAATTATTGTGGTTAAAAGACACTTTCCATTTCTTAAAAATAGAACGTTGTATCTGGGAGTAACATAAAGTGCTCAAGTGCTTCGTAAAATTTTTTACTCGAGTGCTCCTTACAAATTATTTGATTAGGAAATATTTTTCAAAATAGGGATTGCTATTAAACACATTTAACTAAAATGTTGACAATCAAACTATTTTTTTTGGGTTAAATATACTTGTTTAAATGGTCATTAATTTGAGGATAATGTTAAATTTTTTTCCCTCTAAAAATGATGCATTGACAGGTTGAGTTGGTAGCAAGCACTAAGACGGTTCTAGAAGTTGATATTGGATGAGAGACAGCTCATAGCCATGTCAAAAAGGTATGATTAAGTGAGAAATTGCATCCCAAAATCATTCTTTGTTCATTGTCCACTTAAATTTTCATGTCTACAAGGTATTAGCAATTCAGTGTCAGTGATATGCTGCAATTTATGTTTGTTCTGCTATCTTCTTACTAAGCTTTATTTCCACTGTGAGACTAAAATTTAAACCATTCCCCAAAGAATGTTAAATTGTTGTTTTTTTTAGAAGAGAAACAAATTTCATTGATAAATGAAATAAAGGGAGAAAGGGCTCCCAAGTAGATCATTACAAGAAGGAGGTCCAATTGAAAATTAAAGAAGAAAGACTATAGTCTCTAAAAGGGTGTTTACATTTACACCAATAAAAAACATTGAATAAAATCAAATCCCAAAAAGCAGTAAAATTGAGAGATACGTCCCTGAAAATTCTGCCATTCCGCTCACACCAAAGATACCAAAAGAAAACTCTATTGATGGCAAACGAAAGAGTTAATAATGTTGATGCCAATAGGGTTAATTGAATTTTAATGGAATCACCTAGAAGAAATACAGAAAAAAGCTTATTATAGGAATCCATGCTTTCAATTTTTGAAGATTTTGTATTTGAAAAGTGGAAACACATGGGATATCAATTTTCTAAATCCTTTTCCTTTCCAGAATTTTGTATGTGAGTGCATGGTTTAATTTCTAAGCCCTCCTTTGAAGTTGGAAACTTGTCGTCGTTTCTTTTTTGCTAGATTCCAAACTTAATAGGCTATTATTGCTTGATTTGAGATTCTCTGTTTGTGGTTTTCTAAGGGTTTGTTTAACACGTATCATGGACTATTGTCGATGCTATATTCTGTTTCCCTTTGACGTAAGGGAGAACTGTGTAGGAGTGTGATTCCTAGCTAAGTTTAACGCTTTAAGTATTTTTATTCTTTTGGGTTGGAGTCTCTTCATGATTTAGTTTGACTTCTTTTGTAGGCTCAATTCTTTTTGTTGGACTAGTTTGTCGATCTCTTTCCCATCCTTTCAATTTTTTTCAATAAAAATTTAGCTTCTTGATTAAAAAAAAATAATAAATAAATAAAAATAAATAAAAAAAAATGGTCCTTTGGAGGTAAGGTCTACCCTTAAATTGAGCCCTATACTATAGATAAAGGGTTGTCTTCTAAATTGTATGAAGAATGGACAACCATATAGGAAGTACCAATGCATGAGGCCCAGGGAGTTGTGGACTACTACAGTTTGATGCAAAAGATTTATACAGATAATCAGGAAATAACAGCTTGGATCCTTTTTCATTCACTGCATGCTATGGATTCTTTGAATGGTATATATAATGTTTATATGAAATTTGTAGCAGAGTTGTTAATATTGAGTTTTTATGTCATGCGTTTTGCCTTTGAATGTGTAATTTTGTAAATCCACATACATTTCGCTCTATTCTTTATCTTGATTTACCTTTTACATTGCTTTTAATTCCAGTTTGATCTCTTTCGACAATGTGTTCGTATCTGACACATGTTAGATATTTGTTAGGCACAATACACATACATTAAATACGAGTTTAATAAATTGAATACATATTCAACATTTGTTGTGACAAACACTTGTACATTTTGCAAGTAAAACAAATATAAATGCATAAGCATTATTCACTTTAAATTTCTTAGTTTTAATATGTTAAACTACTTAGAAAGTTAATAAGTTAGTTTGTATCTATGTTGAATATTTTAACATTATTACATCATAACAAAAACAAACATCAAATAAGTTTGTTTGTTTCATATGCTTCTTAACACCTCTCAACGAAAATTTCTGAGTTCTTTTCTGTCCCTATGAAATCTCTCAATTTTTGTTCAATTCTTACTATGTTTCTAATGTCTCTAAAATTGATTTTTCTACTCTATATATGGTTTGTTCAATTTCTATTCTTCATTTTGCTAACCAAACAAACTTTGCTAGAATTTTGTTATGGCTGATTTTAATGTAAGTTTGTATGCTATATCCAAAGTTGAAAGTGTTGAAAAGGGTTCATTTAAATGGTCATGAAATATTCTACATGTAATAGAATAGGTTGAAGATGCAATGTCATTGTTTATTCAGGACAAATTTAATGAAAAAAACTTTGTGATAATTATATATGTACAGTTCAACATGTAAGAACTTTTTTTTTAATTTTTTTAATAGTTTAACTATATTCACACTGTTGCCAATGAATTATGATTAATTGACATAAATTGATAATAAAAATATATCGTATTTTAGATAGATATGAAATAACGATGGGTAAATAATTGTAGTTACAAACTTACAAATATAAAAAAGGAACACACAGTCACATAGATTCATGGATCAGAATTAATTAACGAGTAATTGTTATGATTATTATAATATATCAAAATTGATCGTCAATTTATGTTAATAAGTTATATAACATATAAGAGTAATTAATTAATACTATTTCGCGAACATCAACATAGTTCAATTGACATACAACTCATTCTAATAATCAAGAGATCCGTGGTTCACACTCCTTCACCTCATATGTTGTTAAAAAAAATGTAACACTATATTTCAATTAATCAATGATTTATAAATTTTTTAAAGTTATATTTTTAATTATGTTTTAAAAAATATCTGATGTTAAATTATAAATTTGGTTTCTATGGTTTAGACAAAACTTTTTTTTAAAGAAAAAAAAAACTCAAAGCACTTTAATTTGATTCACCTAGTTTTAAAATTTTTAATTTAGTCATATAGTATGAGCTTAGTTTCAATTTATGATTTGATACCAAACTAATTTTTTTTTTTTTTACATGTGGGGGATTCGAATCACAGATTTCAGGTCATCAGTACAAGTTTTATACCAGTTGAATTATGCTATGCTGGCATCTCCAAAACTATCTTTTACCCATTCAACAAATTCACATTTTGTGTATTTTTTACTCAATCATAATCCATCATATAATCAACTAACATAATTAACCAAATAGATAGCACCACATCACATTAAAAAAAGTACTGATATGGTATTAAGATGAATACCTCGTAAGATTTCACTAAACTTCAAGTTGAAACTCTTAAAATTGTAGAGGCCAAAATGGAATACAATTCAAAGATTAAGGACTAAATTGAAACTCTTAAATCGTAGGGACCAAAATTATATTTCTAATTATATATGGAAGCACAAGTTATTGAATAAAGTCAATAAGATTAAGAACATAGTTCAACGGACATAAAATTATACCCTCATCCTAGAGGGCAGAGCTTCAAATCCCTTGATCTATTACTGCCACAAAATTCAATGATTTGATTTCTCACTCTCACAATTCTTGAACTAAAAAAAAAACTCAATTTATACCCTAACTTGACTTGAATTTTTACTATAAATGGTAAAAAAAATCTTTCAAAACTTACAAATATCAACGAAAAAATCAAGCATCACAAAAAATCCAGGTCGATCATGGAATAAATCTAAAAAGAACTCACCATTTTCTTTTTCAAAATTAACTATCATCTCATTTTTCCCTACAATCCCATAAATTTCATACATTATATATATAAACAAAATTTTCGAACGATAGTCTATTATAAATTTAGGGACAGTTGCACGGATTAATAGCAAATATTGCGCAAACTAATTGCATATATATAGCAAAATTGACCAAAAAACTGTCGTCAGATTCTATCCGTATCTATCGTTGATAGACTCCTATTAATCGAAATCTATCCGTGACTATCATTGATAGAATTTGATTAATCAAAGTCTATCGTTGATAATAATCGAAGTCTATCAGTAGACTGATAGATTATGATTAATCAGAGTCTATCGTTGATAATAATCGAAGTCTATCATATAAATTCTAATGAACGAGTCTATCAGTAATGTACTTGGATAGATTTTGCTATATTTGTAATTTTTTTTACATTGTGCTATATTTGTAATTATATAATTCTTATTTGCCACCTAGTGCAAATTCTCATAAATTTATGATGTAAAAAAAAAAAAAAAAGTTTATGATGTAAAAATCGAATTTCTTTTTGGAGAAAAAGAAATGGTATTGGGACGTCGGTGGGATCTAAATTCTAACAGGAACAAGCAAAGACGACGACTTTGACCTTTACGGTGGTCCGCTCCGCATACGCATCCTGAACCAGATCGGACGCCGTAGTTCTTGTTTCTTTGTTGCTCGATCCACTTCATCGCCATCTCCGCATTCTTCTCGCCAATCGTTTCTCCCAATCTCGGCGGCGATAACACTCTTACATCTTCGCCGGCAGCAGTAATTCACCACCAATCTTCCTCAGGTACTTCAATTTCTTCTTCTTCTCCGATTGTTACTCTGTTCTGATTCGTTTTTTCCCCGTTTTACTTCTCGAGTCCTGTTCTCTGCTGCAATTGCGTCGAGTTTCGCTTGACTAGTCATTGGAATTGTTTTGAATTGCGAATTTTGTGCCCTCGAATGATTTGCAGATAGGAAATGGATGTCGACAATTGGCGCTGGGGATTGGCCTATGATCAGTGGGTAGCATTGCCGGTGTCTGGCTCTCGACCGCCAGCTCGTTATAAGGTAAATTGTTGTTTTGACGTCGGATTGCGTAGGTATTTCTTTGCCTTGTAATAATTTTACGAGTGTTGTAGATTCTCCGGGAAGTCTTGTTGTGCAAGCTAATTTCGGTGATTTCGTCTCTTTACTATAGCATGCTGCAGCAGTTGTTGATCAGAAACTCTACATTGTCGGTGGAAGCCGTAATGGGCGGTATCTCTCTGATGTTCAGGTATTGAACGTGGTAGGCTACTTTGGTTTATGTTCATTTTTCATTGGATTGATTGTCGTTTGTCTTTAAACAGGTCTTGGACCTCAGCAATTTTTCGTGGTCCAGTCTTAAACTTCAAATAAATCCTGGTGTTGAGAATTCTGAAGGAAATGGTGGTCCAGTTGAGGCTCTTCCACCTATTGCAGGGCATAGTATGGTAAGCATTCTAAAGCGTGCTTATTGGCACAGTTAACCTATCTTGATTGATTCATGTCTATAGTCACCTGATGGACTGCTGGTTTAATTTTAATCGGCAGGTAAAATGGGA
Organism: Luffa aegyptiaca; assembly: GCA_017139565.1. NCBI lineage: Eukaryota > Viridiplantae > Streptophyta > Magnoliopsida > Cucurbitales > Cucurbitaceae > Luffa > Luffa aegyptiaca. The sequence goes on along the minus strand of CM029403.1, from coordinate 5,986,184 downwards.
TAAGAAACTTGTCGTGCTTGGTGGAAGTCTAAAAGGATCGTCTGATGGAATTTTGGGTTTGTGCTCTATGAACTACACTATTGTCTATGTGGTTACATTGTCTCTTTCCAAAAAAAAAAAAGTGATTACATTGTCCTTTTATAATGTTTCCCGATGCTGTGTTGCAATGAATCATGTTGTGTTTCTACGCTGCAATATGTTTTTTAATTGGATTCTGGAACCTTATTCTCATTATGGTCCTTGCAGTTCATTGCATTGATCTAGAAACACACACATGGAGTGTTATGGAGACCTCTGGAAAAGTTCCGGTATTTGACCTTTTTTTTTTTTAATGATATGGTCTAGATTTCAATGCTTATGCTGTATTAACATTTAGGAATTTTTTTCTTATATTTCACCCTTCAAAATAATCTTGATCATATTGCTTACGGAGTTTTTAATAATTCAGATTGCTCGTGCTGGACATTCAGCAACTCTTTTTGGTTCCAAAATCATACTGTTTGGTGGTGAAGACAGTAGCAGGAGGCTTCTAAATGACATCCACGTTCTTGATTTAGAGATGTTAACCTGGGATGAGGTGGAGGCAAAGTAAGTGTTCATTCTGCTTGTTTAGTGAAGTATTTGTTTACTTTCGGAGACTGCTTCATCATTTCCTTGGGTTTCGATAGGCAGACACCGCCAGCTCCAAGATTTGATCATACAGCTGCAATGCATGCAGAACACTACCTCCTAGTTTTTGGCGGTTGTTCTCATTCAGCATTTTTTAGTGATCTCCATGTGCTGGATTTTCATACTGTGAGTATTTCCCTTCTCTTTCCTTTTGGCATGCATATGTTTTCCTCATTGAAACGATTGTTTGTATGATTTGACTCATTGTTCTCTTGGCTTGCCTATCAATTCAAACCTATTAATTGTCAATTTGTATACCATAAAGAAAAAGATTAGAGTACTTGACGACAATACTGATACTGGTATTTTTTATACTACCCCTTGCATAGAAAGCATTATACTTGTAAACACCAATGCCCTCATAGAGAAATCATGTTAATCTACACTAGTTCTGCTATGTCTATAATTTTATTATTATTGGATGGTCGTTGATCTCCTAGAAAGAAGTGAACTTCTTAAATCTTAATTTTTAGGTTTTTTTCACTACTTCATTTGTAGTAATTGCGTTGCAATATTATCTGTTTAATGAGTAATTATGATTATTCTGGAATAGAAGAACATGAGGTCTCTACTTTTATTATTATTATTATTTTTTGTCTTGAGACACATTTTAACTGTGTTAAAGAAGTTAGGATTATTTCCAAATTTATATCTTTACTGCCCATGGCCTCTGAAGGTATTTATCATGACGAGTCAACTATAATAAAGGAAACCCCTACTTTTAACTTTGCCTTGACGTCCATGGTTGGTAGGCTGGAGTACCGACTGCTTCAATGGCTGGGTCAATGAGCTTGCTTGATGATTGAAAAATTGAAAGCTGGAGTTCCAGATCCAGCGCAAGGTCATAGGCTTCCTCTGTCTAACATTTTCAGTCATGCCAGCCAAGCCAATTATCCTATTGTTGGTGGCATGAACTTTATGGTTTTATACCATTTTGTAATCGTCCATGGCCAGAATCAACTGTCACCATCTTCTTATTTATAAGTGACATTGAATCTCTTCTGGCTATCCATCACTGCCGTCAGTATTTGATCTTGTCATATGTTAGAAACTAAAATGAACAGACCTCTGCTAGAATTATTGCATAGTGTCACCCTCTCATTTATTTGTTAAAAAATTTTCTTTGAGAGGTTTATGGACTATTTTTTGTCTTGTTTTGCTTGGGTATATTGTAGAGCTCCACTAATGTTGTTTATTTTAACTGATTCAGAGGTTTATACCTATTCTTTTTCCCTTTAACCATTCAAAGTAAATTTTTATTTTTCTAATAAGAGACTTGAGAAATATATTCTACCATAGAAGGAAAACAAGTGGGGGTTGGATTGGTTTTGGTGGTCCGGTCTCAGCCAGACCTACAAAAAGGCATTGAAGAAAGTTTTAGAATTTTAACTCTTCTTGGTCAGTGCTTGCTAATCCAGTATTTATTTTGTATAGTATTGGGTATTTTTACCAACATAGCTCCACTTCACTAGCCAATGTAATGATAATCTCTGTTTCTCATTCTCTATGCTTATTATGGCATGGAGAAAAAGTAAATAGATATAAGGTGTCATTTTCATCAAATTTTATAAATTCTTTTTTTTTTTTTTCCCTGATTAGCAATGAATAATAAGAAGCACTATAATGTTATGTATGCTGCAGATGGAGTGGTCCCAGCCAGAAATACAAGGTGAGTTGGTGACTCCTAGGGCAGGCCATGCTGGTATAACCATTGACGAGAACTGGTATATAGTCGGTGGTGGTGATAATAAAAATGGTATTTAGAGTTTCTTAAATTATTATATGAACTCTAGCATATTAAAATACTAAAAGATTATTATGAATATGTGGACATTCCTTTTCAGGTTGCCCAGAGACAATTGTGCTAAATATGTCTAAGCTGTCTTGGTTAGCTTTGACAAGCGTAAAACAAAGAGAACCCCTTGCTAGTGAGGTGATTGCAGAGTACATTCTTGCCTAGACTATTTCCTATTAATTTTTCACTTTTATGAATATTATATGTGGAGTTTTATCTTATGGTTGCAAACATTAGGGTTTTTTTTTTTTTTTTTTTTTTTTTTTTTTTTTTTTTTTGAAAAACATTAGGTATTAACTTTGATGATAACATCTTGAGATCACATTGAATTGGTCCTGGTGTATCATGTGTGACTGTTCCGGTCTTTTTTCTTTCTTTGTTATATGCCTTTAATTTCCCAATAAACATGAAATATATGTGATTTATTTTATTCCCAAGAAATAGGACACATGCAAATATTATTCCCAAAGAAAAAAGTACTGGCCTGGAATTTTGGAATGATTTCCAACTAAGTACTAATATTTCTCGTACTGGTGGAGAAACTAGGATTCAAGAAGCATTTTGAAAACTTGTGGTGTTGCTACTGACGAAAATTTTATTCTGTTTATGAAAAGAGTTGTGGTTGGACGATTATGTAACTTCTGTGAACAAGTTATAATCTTCGAAGCAAAACATACCATGTAGTGTGAGTGTCTTGATGGAATTTTGAAAAGTCCAAGTATATATAAGGAATTTTGCTTTATCTTGGTGTAAGATGGACTCTCTTTTTTCCTCCTATAGCTTTTCTTCTCTTTTGTCCAACTGGAGATGTTTGAATCAAATAACTGATTCTTAAAAAAGTGTCGTCATATATAAATATTACATGTCCACTTGAAGTTTAGATCTTTATTGGTAGACAAATGGTCCAAAAAAATGTCATCACAATCTAATGATTACATGTATGTATGAAAAGTGTTTTTTTTTCTTTTATGTTCGTAGTGTGAGATGATTCAGCTTTTGAAGTTTAGATCTTTAAGGAACAAATGGTCCAAATAATGTCTTTGATTTTGTCAATTAATTGAGATTTCCCTTGGTGTCTTGATTAATCTTCTTGGTATTTTACTTACCACTGCATTTTGGAAACAGGGAATCAGTATTAGTTTGGCTACAATTGATCAAGAGAAATATCTGGTTGCTTTTGGCGGTTACAACGGAAAGTATAACAATGAGGTATGTTTTAGGTAAATAATACATCTCTTTCTTCGTTTATCTGAACTCTTAACTTGAGTCCGTTCTTGTAACTTATTTTTGTGCCATTACACGTCCTTGTAGGTTTTTGTCATGAGACCCAAACCAAGAGACACATCACGTCCCAAGATATTCCAATCACCAGCGGCAGCGGCAGCAGCAGCTTCTGTTACTGCTGCATATGCCTTAGCCAAGACTGAAAAGTTGGACTTTTCGATTATAGAAGATGGTGTCTCCAAGGGAAGAGAACAAAAGCACTCTCAACCAAATGGTACTATCGAACTTGAGGCCATTAGAGAAGAGAAAGCTAAGCTTGAACTAACACTTTCTGAAGTTCAAGGAGAAAATTCTAAACTTCAACAAGAGATTGATGAAGTAAACAATACTCATGCAGAGTTGTCCAAGGTATGACGCGTGAGGTAAAATGTACATTTAAAGATGAATTAGTTTAATATTTTGTTCTGAACCCTATGATTTTTTACTTTATCTCAGGAATTACAGTCAGTACAAGGTCAATTAATAGCTGAACGATCAAGATGCTTCAAATTGGAGGTTGTATTTCATAATAGAACTAATGACCATCTGCATATTTTCCTCTCTTTTGATGATCATATTGATTAAAAGATCTTAATTCTGGTATCATTTTCTGAGTTCGTTCTTAATTGACCAACAGGCACAAATAGCTGAATTACAAACGATGCTAGAATCGATGCAATCCATTGAAAACGAGATCCAACTCCTGAGGGAACAAAAATCTGCACTGGAGAAACATATGGAGGATGCTTCATCAGTTCAGAGACAAGGTTCTGGCGGCGTGTGGCGGTGGATCGCTGGGGTAACAGCAGCTAGTCCTTGAAATCCAGTTCGATAGCTCCGTACCAGCAAGACAACCACCTTAAAACAGCCATTGTGCTGTGAAATTAAGCTCAATTATGTTGCAACAAAAATTTTCGATATCAGTTTCTTAGATTGGCACGTAACAGAGATGACCGTTGATGTGCGCCGAAGTACATGAGCTCGACCAGATCGGTACGAAGGATGGAGTTGTGTTGTTCTCTTTGGAAACTCTACAGGTAGTTAGACTTGTATTCTTTTTCAACATTTGTTTTATACTCCTTCTTTGGAGTGTCTTCTGTGATTTTGCTTTGCTCTTCTTCTATCACTTGGTCAATACTTCATTGAAATGTGCAAGTGTTCTTCATTTGGCTACCATGGGATTGAATGATTTCTTGTTCTTCGATTTTGTAGCATTTGGCATTATCGATATTACCTCAATTAGTGTTGATGAAAACCGTATAAAAGTTAGTAATCAATAGACTGACTTCGGTTGTTTTCTATTCCACATTCTCATCATCTCTTCTGGAAAGTAAAATCGTTCGTTAATAATTTGTCTATTTTTTTTTTTTTTTCCTTTTCAAATTAACGTGAGATTTATACAAATTTTTAAAAAATATCACGTTGAATTTTAATATTACAACATTACCCTCCTAACTAAATAAAGGTGAGTTTGACATGCCTACCCATCAAAGCAATAAAAAATAATAATAATAATAACAAAATAAAATCCTTGGTATTCTTTCGATTAAAGTGATTTTGATTTAAAGGCTAATATGTTTTGTTATATAGTATAATTTACTTATGATGCCCCAAGTTCAAATCCCTATCTCCATATCTTTATATTTGTCAAAAAAGAAAATGTTTGATTCCATCTCAAAAATGATTTTAATCCTAACTTTGTTTGGTTGCATAAGGTGATTACTAATGTTAAATTACAATGGATCGTTATAAGTAATTTACATTTGGGAGCACAACCACTTTCTTCCATTTTACGAAACAAATCATTTGCCTTTTAATGCTTGTCCTTTACAACACCTTTGGATCAAAATGGAATAAGTTGCAACATCTGGTAGAACTCAAAATTTCTCAACTTAAACTTGGTAGCCACACACACTGTTGCAACAAGCTCAACCAACAGAGCTTCAGATTTCCAAACATTCTGCTTTTAAGGGTAAAACAGATCAGAATTTACAAGCCATGGTTTCTTATTAGTTCATAGATATTTGAATTGTCATCAACCTCGACACTCTTGGCCAGGAAATGTTGGAAGCAAGTTCAGACATTCCTGATAGTTTTCATCTTTAGAAAGCATGTCTAAGACTACGGTGCAAGTGGAATCATTCTTACACAACCCATCTAAGAAAATACGAAATGTAATTGAATCTGGTGTCAGACCATGAGCTTTAATGACACCAAATATTTTCTTTGCATCATCAACTTTGCCTGCCTGAAAGAGATCCGTTAACAAGGTATTGTATGTAATCAAAGATGGCTTAATTCCCACTTCAAGCATTTCATTGTAAAGCTTCCTTGCTTCTTCCACCTTCCTATTTTTGCAAAACCCATTGATTAGCACATTGTAGAGAACAACATCAGGTTCCCACCCCTTACTTCGCATATTAACAAATAGTTCTCTTGCACTATTTAGGTCGCCAACCAAACAGAACCCTTCCATCAATGTAGTATAACTAACCAAATTAGGAACATTATGTTAGGGACCAAGGCAGTATGGGATGCCTTTGTCCCACATTGGAAAGATATGGGCTTCTAATGGGGTATATAAGTGGTTGGTTCTCCCTTCCCAATCGCCTGGCTTTTGGGGTGTGGCTCTCCAACTACTTAGATACCTAACAATTGGTATCAGAGCCGGTGGTCGACGGCTTCGAAGAGGAGTGGCGGCGGAGGGGCTGACCGGAACCAGCCGAGTGAAACGTCGTCGTGCACAGCCGCCGAGACGTCGGCTTTCCGGGGAGGGGCAATTGTTAGGGACCAAGGCAGTATGGGATGCCTTTGTCCCACATTGGAAAGATATGGGCTTCTAATGGGGTATATAAGTGGTTGGTTCTCCCTCCCTAACCCCCTGGCTTTTGGGGTGTGGCTCTCCAACTACTTAGATACCTAACACATTACCTCTTTGAATCATCACTTCTAGCAACTCCCTAGCCTCACAAACCTTTCCTGCCTTGCAAAATATATCCATCAACACATTAAATGTGACCTCATTTGGTTGAACACCATGATCCACCATCTCATTGAATAGATGTTTCGCCTCCTCCCACTTTCCACCAGAGCAAAATCCATGAATCAAGGAGTTATAAGAAATAACATCTGGACGCATTCCCTGCGCTTTCATTTCCTCAAAAAGTTCCCTCGCCTTGTCTTCCCGTTCTTCTTTACAGAGCCTATCTATAATGATATTATAAGAAATAACATTAGGCTTACAACTAATGCCATATCGACCAGTACCACTGAGCATTTCCTCATGCAACTTAAGTGCAATGTCAATATTACCTGTTTGACAAAGGCCCTTGATTAAAGTACCATAAGTAATCACATCTGGCCTACAACCCAATTTTTGCATTCTCCTGAATAACCGTGTGGCTTCACTAATCCTATGCTCCATACACAATCCCTTAATCAAGGTATTGTATGTAATCACGCATGGCTTAATTCCCACTTCAAGCATTTCATTGTAAAGCTTCCTTGCTTCTTCCACCTTCCAATTTTTGCAAAACCCATTGATTAGCACATTGTAGCTAATGACATCAGGTTCACATCCCTTAATTCGCATATTAACAAATAGATCTCTTGCACTATTTAGGTCGCCAACCAAACAGAACCCTTCCATCAATGTATTATAACTAACCAAACCAGGAACATTACCTCTCTGAATCATCACTTCTAGCAACTCCCTAGCCTCATTAACCTTTCCTGCCTTGCAAAATATATCGATCAACACATTAAATGTGACCACTTCTGGTTGAACACCTTGATCCACCATCTCATTGAATAGACGTTTAGCCTCCTCCCACTTTCCACCAGAGCCAAATCCTTGAATCAAGGAGTTATAAGAAATAACATCAGGACGCATTCCCTGCGCTTTCATTTCCTCAAAAAGTTCCCTCGTCTTGTCTTCCCGTTCTTCTTTACAGAGCCTATCTATAATGGTATTATAACAAAAAAAACATTATGCTTACAACTAATGCCATATCGACCAGTACCACTGAGCATTTCCTCATGACACTTAAGTGCAATGTCAGTATTACCTGTTTGACAAAGGCCCTTGATTAAAGTACCATAAGTAATCACATTTGGCCTACAACCCAATTTTTGCATTCTCATATTAACAAATAGATCTCTTGCACTATTTAGGTCGCCAACCAAACAGAACCCTTCCAACAATGTATTATAACTAATCAAATCAGGAACATTACCTCTCTGAATCATCACTTCTAGCAACTCCTTAGCCTCATTAACCTTTCCTGCCTTGCAAAGCATATCCATCAACACATTAAATGTGACCACTTCTGGTTGAACACCTTGATCCAGCATCTCATTGAATAGACGTTTAGCCTCCTCCCCCTTTCCACCAGAGCAAAATCCATGAATCAAGGAGGTATAAGAAATAACATCTGGACACATTCCCTGTGCTTTCATTTCCTCAAAAAGTTCCCTCGCCTTGTCTTCCCGTTCTTCTTTACAGAGCCTATCTATAATGGTATTATAACAAATAACATTAGGCTTACAACTAATGCCATATCGACCAGTACCACTGAGCATTTCCTCATGACACTTAAGTGCAATGTCATTATTACCTGTTTGACAAAGGCCCTTGATTAAAGTACCATAAGTAATCACATCTGGCCTACAACCCAATTTTTGCATTCTCATAAATAACCGTGTGGCTTCACTAATCCTATGCTCCATACACAAGCCCTTAATCAAGGACGTATATGTCACTATATCAGGAATATAACATCTCCTTATCATTACTGCCATGGCCGCAAGACCTTCGCTAACCCGGTTCACATTACAAAGGCAATTAATCAAAATATTAAGCGTGATGCAATTAGGAAAAAGTCCAGCTAAGCTCATTCTACTATACAGCTGAAAAACTTCAGAATAATGCTTAATCTTAGCAAGCCCACCAAGTAAGAGATTGAATGAAGACATGGAAGGCGTAGGTCTTGCAAGCATCATTAGGTCAAAGCAGTGAAATGCATCAGTGGCGGTAGCATTACCTGTCTTGCAATTCTGTAGTAACTTCCGAAGGCGATCTTGAAACGAAATCCCTCTATTGAACTTTTCCATTGACGATGTTGAGAGGAAATGCAAGGCATTTGCTGGAATTTGGAGATGAGTTTAGAGGGTTTTGAAGATCCGATTCTTGGTGACTGAGCAAATAGAGAGGAGAGCTTACCCTTCGAATTCATGGCACTGCCGCTTGAGGCATCGGGCGGGACTCATATTCCAGGGCTTCTAAATTCATTATTTCGTTTGTTCGAGGGTTAATTCCACAAATAATATGAGTATAGTTTAGTAGTAATTGATATCTAACTAGATTCGAATCTTTTTATTCCAAAGGTTGATAAACTCAAAAAAAAAAAAATCACAAATAATGTACTTTAAAAAATATTATATTATAATAAATTTGATATCATTTTCAAAATAAATAAATAAATAATTTTGTTATCAAATATCAATATAAAATTAATGGTTAGAATACCATTTTGGTTTTAGTACTTTAGGTTATTTTAGTCTGTGTATTTGATTTTAGTTCAATGTACTCCCAATAAAATTTATTTATTTTTTTTGTAAGGCAATAAAACTTAAAATTGGTCTCTCAGATGAATTTATTGTTAATTTTTCTAAAACACAATAATCTCCGTTAGTCTCTTTTTTCTAAATTTTAGAAATATGTTCACATTTTATATCTTTTTTATATGAAAATTATTGTTGTTGTTAAAGTGATTTTGGTTTAAAGACTAATATGTTTGATTATATAGTACAATATATCTATACTAATTCTTTTGATGTCCCAAGTTCAAATCCCTATCCCTATATCTTTATATTTGTCGAAAAAAAATGTTTGATTCCAACTTAAAAATGATTCTAATCATAACTTTGTTTGGTGGCATAAAGTAATTACTAATATTAAATTAAATTAAAAAGAAGATAGAGAAGTAGAAACTTTAAATTACAAAAATGATTATTTTATTTTATTTGTTGCATAGCACTCTAGATTAAAAAATAAAAAAGGAAGCGTTTCTCTGCTACTTGAATAAAAATGATCAACAAATTCAGAGGTGATGAAACAAAGCTTCT